>APFE031199108.1:24420-66363 GCA_000404065.3 Pinus taeda
ATTCGAGGTTAAATCTTGATTTTTAGCAGTTAAAATGGTTTTTTAGCTGCATATTTGGATTCAGCGCCCTGAAAAACCCCTGGGAGCCATTAATTGTGCAGAAACTAGCTATCAAACTTGGGATTCCAATAAATTGCTACCGGATTTTGACCGGAAAAATCCGCCGGAAAAGCTTTCAAAAAGTCGCGTTATAGACTACTGCTTTGTTAACCCCTTACGGAAATCAGGGGAGCCAAACGGAACATAGATAATAGAAACATGAAACAAAATAACATTTTTGTCAAGTGTTCTAGGGTCGCCAACGTTAATCGCAACGTTTGCTTACCATTAGTTTGTGCATTAAAATGACTGTCATCTATACTTGTTGAAACATTAATTTCACGTGCCGTGCGGGAGCATTAAACGGTATCGGCTTACCATTAGTTTGTGCATTAAAATGACTGTCATCTATACTTGTTGAAACATTAATTTCACGTGCCGTGCGGGAGCGTTAAACGGTAACAAAAAACCCACTTCAAAAAACCACTTATCTTTATCGCACCACCTTTCGCGCAATGTGGTTTCTGTCAGAGGGCCTCTGACACAATCCGCTCCACGCGTTCACTGTACAAACACAAAACTGCCCATCTCCCGAACATTAAAGTTCATTTGGGTTGTGTGGCTGAAGGATGCCAAATACGTCGATCAAGGACAGGATCATTTTCAACCTGCCTGAACTTTTTTGGTTGACCACCCACCTAAAGAAATTAATGTAGTTTGTAGAATGTTAGTAGGAGTTTTAATTTTATTGTTTTTTTATACTTAGAGAAGTATGGTGAATTTAAAGATAGGTATGGGCAAGTCAACCCTCATTAAATTTTTGTTTGACTTTGTATATGTTTTGTTTTTGTCTTCATTCGCGTATGTATTGCACACGGAATGAAAAGAGAAAGGGCTCGCGGTAGCGAAGAAAAAAAAACCAGGGTAATGTTGAAAAGGGAAATGTAATGTGTAAGGGAAAAACAAAGAGAAAGTATAGTACTCACTCTGACTTGCTTGGGCGGAACGTTGTGAGCTTGCGAGTTGAACCACCAGAGAATTGTCGGGATTGTTGGAATCGGCGTAAACCCATCCTCCTCTCTCTTGGTACAAATTATTCCCCAACAAGCTCTCCTTCCATGCTTCGCCCGCAGCTACTTGGAACTCCTTACTCATCAAGAGATCTGTGACGCTTGGACCATTATATCCTCCTCTCCCTAACAACCTCTCCTTCCGTGCCGCACTAGACACATTAATGCAGCCACACACCAACAGTGTAAACAGGAGAGCAGAAGAGGAACGAGCCATGATATAGTATGGTCAAATATGATTATGAATATTGTGCGTAAATGAAAGGATGAATGAATGTATTTATAAGTGCTTGAACACTGCAGCAATTATTTTAAATAGTGGGTTTATTTCAAAACGGGAGGCATGTCAGCGACCACTTTGCCAATATTATTCAAATTTTAAATCGGATTTGAGGCTCCTTTGCTTTTTCTGATTGACATATTCCACTGATCCCTACGCCCTTTTCTGTTGCACAGTGCTCCTGATCAGGAGCCCTTACGCTACCGAAAGGCTCGGTAACCGAAACAATATCGAAAAGTGGGGTAACTAATTGATCTATCTCTCTGTCAATACTCAGCAGAACCAATATAAAGAGAATACTGAGTTGTTCAGTGGAACGCCTACGCATAAATGATCTTTATCTCTATGAATGCTTCATTAACACCACAATTAACAGTGTTATGTTCAGTGTGGAAATAGGGATGCCGCAATGATAAATCACGATCCAGAGAGCGCCCTCGCCAGATGCCAAGTTATGTGATTAAAAATGATATCAAACCATATAGTGATGTGTGATGAGGCTGCTGTTTTTTTTTTTTTTTTTTTTGGGTGAAACTCACCTCTTGGGTGAAACTTATCAGGTCAGGGTTTAAATTACATTGCTTATATTGTTATGCTTTAAAATCATATGAAATTAGTATATCTAGCTTGCAGGTTGTTGGATATACTCTTGGTGTTATAGTTTCTTGGTGTTCTAGTCATTCAGTTATCCAAATTAAGTCTGGGCATTACCCATTCACCAATGTTGGGTAATTATTTTTTCATGATGAAATATGAATCAAGCATACCATGCTAAATTCTATGAGGTGTAAAGTAAGTGAAAACTCCAGGTAATTCTAATGGTAGTGATGCTAAGTACAAAGACTAACCTATTTGTAAATATTCTAGCCATATAAAAAAATATTTTAAAATTAATTATTTTTATTTTAAATAAAGATTTAAAAATTTCCATTATTAGTAATAAGAATAATATTTTAAAATAAACTTATAATTTAGTTAATTTTTTAATATTAACAATGTAAAAATATATTATGAAGTATTTTGATATCTATGATTGATGGTTATTGTAATATTTACCAATAATTTATTTGATATTACTAACAAATTATTACATTTAAATTCAATAAAATCATAATATTTTTATTAGTATCAATATTTTTTATAATAACTTCTTAAATAATTCAAATTCGATTTTTCTTATTGTATGATTGATTCACATTTCCATTATAGAAAAAATGTGATTATTAATTTGAATTTGTTTGCCTCTTCTCTCTTTTCTTATTAATTTAAATCTTTAAGGAATTTTATTTCACTTTAACAAAATAAAGGTTATGATAATTAATTCAAAAAATTCTTTTTTATATTTTTGTATATGATAATAATAACTAAGGTCATGATAATTAACTCAAAAAGATCATTTATGATATTTTTGTATATGATAATAATAACTTGGAGGAATTACCTTGATATAAAAAATCTTAGAATTGATATTCAACACAAGCTCAATTGAAATTATATACATGTATACATGTGATGTATGAAGTGAGTAGAAGTATTGAGTTAATTTAAGTCACTTTAATATTAGAAGTTGAATTTTATTCTATATTTGGAAATATTAAATTTAATGAATATTTGCATATTGAAGTGAGTTTTAGTTAAGTGGTTAGTTAAAAAGTATAAATACTTTATATTGAGTTCATTCTAATAAAGTTAAATATGTGTGATTAATAGAAAAACAATCCCTCTTATTAGAAGTGGGTAATTGAATTGAGTTGACTTAAGTCAATTCAATATTAAAAGTTCAAGTTCAACTTCATTTTATATTTGAAAAGTTTAAATTTAATGAACCTTTGTCTATTAAAATAAATTTTAATTGAATTGTCTAAAAAATATAAATACTTTATATTAAATTCATTCTAATAAAGTCAAATTTTTGTGATTAGCAATCACTCTTATTGCTTGTTTAAGTCCATTTGTAATAACGTTTGGAAAAATCGTACAGTGATGTGTGGTTTGATGGTAAGTTACTTGGGCGAAGCCTGGGAGACTGAAGTTCAAATCTCATTGAGTACACTGACCTGATGTGGTGGAAGCTAAAGGGGCCCTAATCCCGTCTTGGCGGCATAGGATCTTAGTATACCCGACTTGCAGGTGGTTGGATGTACTCCTGGTGTTATAGAGGCAACTACGAGGATTGATTCTCCCATAGATGGCGGCATAGGATCTTAGTATACCCGACTTGCAGGTGGTTGGATGTACTCCTGGTGTTATAGAGGCAACTACGATGATTGATCTTGGGTCTCCCATAGATGGCGGCATAAGATCTTAATATACCCGAATTATAGATAGTTGGATGTATTCCTAGTGTTATAGAGGCAACTACATGGCTTAATCTTAAGTCTCTCGTTAAAAAAAAATAATGTTAAGATAAATCTATCTATCGAAGAGCCAACCTACCAAAATGGGTCTAAAGTTCGACTTAAAAAAATGTCCAAAGTTCGACTTAAAAAAATTATTCGCAAAGGTTGATTTTTGAAGCTATTAAAAGAAAGGTGAAAGTTGGTATAAAAGTTAAAATTATGTCCACTAGTTTAAAGATTTATGTTAAAGGGCCAAGACAACTTTACGTACTTTTATTTGAAAGGGCCTCAAATTTTTTATTTATTCGAAAGGGTATTGTATGGTATTAAAATTATTTAAAAAAAATGTTTTTTATATTAAAAATAGTGCACGATATGAAAAAAGATATGAAAAAAATTATAAAGAAACTCTTTATAAAGTGAATTTTTTATTATTAAAAAATAAAAAGATTGATTTGAGTTTTAGGGATTTGGGAAAAGTGTGGTTTATAAAGTTTTGTTTTGTTAAGTATGAAATTTGTGTCGGTACATATTAAAAATTATATTTTTTAGAGTTATATAGAAATATTAAAAATTATATTTTTTCCCAGGGTTATATGGAAAGAAGATTGGTTAGTAAGATTGAAGTTGATGGTGACTTGTTTGCATTAGAGGTTGAGACATTTAAGTTTGAGAATGACAAAGAGAGTTTGTCATAGGAAGTAATGGTTTGTGGATGATCAGAGCTCAAAATTTGCTAAAAATTCAAAGTTTTCAGATTGGTGTGGAACCTAAATGACCGCATAGTGCTTGTCATCCTGAATTCGACGCAACTCGTTTCGTGCGAAACAGACTCTGTATGCTCCCAAAAACATGTTCTATTCGTTTTCCTAAACAGGCGAATTTAAAAAAAATATGCAGGTTGCCCAGTCAGTAGTCCATACTGCTGATGTGGTGCTGACTGGGCATGCCTATGTGGCAGGGTGACTATGTATGCGACTGTTTACCTCTGGCGAATTGGATGGTGCCAAGTGGCATGATTTCATTGGTGGAGTTTTGGATGATTTTGATTGGTTGGTTGGTGGCCAACCGCAGGCTGCCACATGCCCTAGCCAGGGGCCACCACGTGGCAGCCCGAGGGCCACCAAAAATCAGGTTAAGGTCCAAGCAGCAGTAGGTGGGGGTCAAACCCACAACCTCCAAAATCCAAGTCTAAGTCGTTGCTAATACACCATACGTTTGTTGCTTATTATATATGATATGCGACTTATATTTAAAGTGTAAGTCGTGCACCATCCGAGGAAAAGGCCAGCCAAAGGGCCAACCCTTGGGCATGTGCTACCCAAAAAGACCACTAGTGGAGCGGAGTGGGGGCTCGGCTAGTGGGGGCGGGTTGTTGGCCTTAGCCCTAGGCACATGGCCCCCCAAGTGGCCCAAATTTTCGGAATTAAGGGCTTATTGGACCAATTAATGCACCTACAAATTATCCTGGAATCTTGCAAATTTGGCGCTCAGTTAGCACAATTCGGGGCGGATTTGTAGGACTGGTGCTAGATTTGGGGGAATTTGTAGAGTGAATAGTGCAAGAGCTAAGAAAGCTCATAACTTCTTTAGTTTTTGACCAAATCAGGAGCAGAAAGAGGCTAGACAGGCATTTTTAGGTATTCTAGAGCCATTGGAATAGGTTTCAGAGCTATCTGAGTATTTTAAATTGATGTATACAAACTTTTGAGCATAATAGAGAGTGCCAAGCCTTTGGATGCTGGACCAAGGATACCTAGCCCAGGCGGGGTGAACTCCTTCATCATGTGTTGTTGTGATACTATTTTGGTGATATTCATGTTTGTTATATGCTATTTTTCAGTCATTTATTTATGTTAATTTGTACATGATTTTTTCATAAAAACACTCAAAAAATCATGTGAAAACTTGCAATTAACCTCATGAATCCTTAAGCACTTTTACATATTTTGAAGAGAAATTTAGCACAACAAAAATAATTTTCCCATTCAGATCAAGTTAGGTATCATAGCTCTTGGTTTTCTTTGTGCAAGGAGTATTTAACTATTTCTAAGTGAATGTGAAACTTACAAGTTTGAAGCTCAAGAGAGGAGAAGGTTTGGACAGGAGAGAAAATTTTCGACAATCTCTACCACCAATTCTACCTCAATTTGTAGTTGAAGCTTCAGTAAGCATGGGCATGAGTTCAAAGCATGATAGTCTCCAAGATTCAGAGGAAATTATTGCATTTGTCGAACAAGAGAACATGAAGCTCAAAAGACTAATTGAAGATGTTGAGGAAGAGAAGCAAAAGATGGGCCTCATGTTGCAGAATGTTGTGGAGGAACAAACTGATGAATGTTGTTCTACCAAAGCAGCAAAGAGTAAGAAAGCTTGTGGACATGGCAAGAATGCAACCTATGGCTTTTTTCAAATGGAGGACACCTCCTATGTACCAGGGACACAAGGAGGTTTCCTTGGAGCATCCGCCATTGCTTCATCTAGAGCAGAGAAGAAGGAGGAAATGTTGGATGAGTACCCATAAGAGGCTAGTGCAGAAAGTCCCTCAGAGAAGGAACATGGCCAAATCTGCACCGTTTGTCCACATGATGTTGAGGTTCAGGTTCTATCAACGCCAAAGTCCAAGGAGCTGAAAGAAGAAAGATCAAGAGTCCAAGAAGACACCTTAAGAATTAGGAAAGAGTTTAAGAGCATCTTTGTCCCTTAATCAAAAGATGAGGAAAATGGTAAGATTTACATCCAGTTTATTTACATGAAAACTTTGTTTTAAGTTCTTTTGCAACCTTTGAGAAGCATAGGAAAGGCATATGAACAACGCTCTTGTCCAAAATGGGTTACAAGGGAGGAGGCCTTGGAGTGAACAATCAAGGCAGTGTCTATCCAATTGAGGCAAATGAGAGACCTCGATATGAAGGTTTCAGTTATGTTGAAGAGGAAGAATGGTCTTGCATCGATAGCTCTTGGGTATCTATTTCTTTTTGTCATAAGAGAGGATATGAGGAGGAAAAGTGTTGGGATTTGCATTCGGAATTGGTACCAGTTTGGTTTCTAAAGAAAAAGGAGGACATGAAATGCAAGACCTCTCCAAAGAGAGATGAGCAAGTTGAAGAAGAGACTAAGACAAGTTCTTCTCTCTATTCAAGTTCTCCTCGCCATACTCATAAGCCAAAGGACAACCATAAGAGGTATAAGCATCCTGATTATTCAAAAAAAATTGATGATTACAAACAACATGATGATTTGAATAACATGTTGTGGAATGTTTTTCCGTGCAATTTTTGTCATGCACCTAACCATTGTGTGGCTAAGTGCCACAAAAGGAAAGCATTAGTCAGGAAGATGAATATGTCAATTGGAATTGAGACCAAGAAGGGAAATTCTCATTCAAGTTTAAAGACATTTGTGCCAAGAAAATGTCACAAAAATTTTGCACTCATTGCAACATAAGTGGGCATTGGATTGAAAAGTTTTGGAAGTTGAATCCACATCTTCATCTAAAGAAGGACAAATAGGTAATGGAATCACCTAAATAGGAGAAGGTAGATGAATGTGTAAGGCACGCCATAACCATTCTAGAAGCAGTTCCAAAAGGAAGTGAATTGCAGAAAGAAAATTCTCTAGCATGGTTGGGTAAGAAATGGTTGAACTATTTGTCTAATTAAAGACTGTATTTATTTTGTATTTCACTTGTTGCATGTCCCCACAATTGGGAATTTTGTAAAAAAATGATGTTTGTGAATAAATGACTTATATGCAACAATGTTTCGTTTGGCATTGTTATGTTATTTTGGCTTCATGATGAGTCAATTTGTATGGGAATTTGGGAGTCAAATTTATTCCATATTGAAAGATGCATTTCCATTTGTGGATATTTTAGTAAGCATCCTAAACTTTGAGTTGAGTAGTTGCAGCATATTCAATATGTTACAAATGTGTCAAGCACTCATTTACACAAGTATTTCCGTGTGAAGCTTGTTTGGATTATTTGCCAAAGTCTTTTTGGATTTTATCCTTGGTAAAGATTTGCCAGAATATCATCATTGCATTTCATTCTTGGGAAGGATGTTGCTATTGATGGCCATAGCGACATAGACAAAGCCAAGAAGTTCATTGAGCAAATCCAATTGATACATCAAACAGATCAAGATCAGCTTGAAAAGTTCCAAGGTCAAATGGATCGAGATTGGAAAGGTGAGGGAACTATACCATTAACTGTTGAAAAAATGAAAGTGAGCTTTTGGGGTCCAAAAGTTTATAGTGGGGAAGAGTGATTTGGAGCTCAAAATTTTGTAAAAATTCAAAGTTGTTGGATTGGTGTGGAACTTGAACAACCACGTAGTGGTCGTCATCCTGAATTCAGCGTAAGTCATTTCACGCTAAATGAACTCGTCATCCTGAATTCAGCGTAAGTCATTTCACGCTAAATGAACTCCATATGCTCCCTGAAACATGTTATGTTCGTTTTCCTAAACAGACAAATTTAAAAAAAAAAAATGCAGGAAGCCCAGTCAACAGTCTATAAGGATGGAAGTTTCTGAAGACGAAGAAGAAAGCATTGAAATAATCTTTTACCAATGGAGTCAAGAAGAGATCAGATTATGCTATCAAGAAATATGGTAGAAAGAAGATGAGGAATATGAAGTGCAAGAAGCAAAGCAAGGAAGACAATTTGAAAATGAAGAGTTGTTGCAACCTTTGAAGATAAATCTATAAAAGACAAGCTCAGAACAAATACAATCAGAGTCAAAGAAAAATTACAAAAACCACAAGTGAAAAATGGAGAGATCAGTGGAGTGGAATATAAGTGAAGAATGGAGACATCAGTGGCATAAGAGGTGTACACTAGCAACTTACCCCAATAAAGAATGGAGAGATCAGTGCAGTACAATATACGAATCACATAAAGAAAAGGAGTGTCAATCCAATTTAAAAATGGATCGACATCAACAAAGTGGTGCTAACATGCCTCCCATTTTGAAATAAACTGACTATTCAAAATAATTGCTACACAGATCCTGCTCTACTTAGGAACTTATAAATTCTTGGTTGTATCCCTCAATTTCCACACAGCATTCATATTCGTATTTTCTCATAGTATATCAATCTAATCATGGTTCATTTTTCATCTGCTCTTCTCTTGACACTGTTGTGTGTTCCAGTCTTAATTTGTATGAGGGATCAAATTTCTTGAGGTAAAAAATTCTTTTCGAGTGAAAAACTTGAAAAATAATGGCATCTCAAGGGAATTTATTCCTCTTTGACCTTGCTAGATTTGTGATTAAAATGAATATATATATATCTTCACATAAAGTGCTAAGCTAACTAAATACACTCAGAGTTATACAAGTTAAATGATAGATTAAGTGTCACTAGTATACATACATCTTAATCATAGATTTAGTAAGCAACGAGAAGGATCAAATTTCTTGAGGTACAAACTTATTTTCGAGTGAAAAGCTTGAATTTTTTTTTTTTTTTTGCATATCAAGAGATTTGATTCCTCTCTCACCTTGCTAGAATTGTGATTAAAATGAATATGTATGTGTGTGTAAAATGGCCATGAGATTACTTTAAACGTTTTAACTATAAGAATTTATATTATTATTGCTTATTAATTTATATATATATATATATATATATATATATATATAAAAATTTAACATGAACATTGAAATATTTTATTTATAGACCACATTGTTTATATTTAAATTTTTTTTTATTAATATAATTTAAAAAATATAATTTTAAATATTCTGTTTTGTTATTAATATAATTTTACTTAATCTTGTATTTTGAAATATTTTATTTATTACCCATATTTTTTTCAATTATTAATAATATTTTGCAAATGTTATGTATTAATTTTATATTAAGAATTAAATAAATTTGACATCTCTTATTAGATTAATACTTTCATAGTTTTTTTTTAATAACTCTTTTTTTTTGTATTAACTTGTTTTATCATGGTCTAAATATATACATGTTTGAGATTGAAATAAATTAATTATTATGGATATTTGAATAATTTATCTAGTTGTATTGAAATAATTTATCTTGCATTTATCTCAATTTTATATTAATTTTTTTAATCAAAGTATAAAAAACTATGCATCTTCCTCACACAATAAAAAACGGAAATATAATGTTTTATTTTATTTTTAATTAACTTATCTATTTTTAAAATTAATATAAAATTATGTTGTTTTACATGGACATTGAAATATTTTATTTGTGGTTGAGAATGAGAGTGAAATATTTTTAACATATCTCTTTTGGACTCGGTTGTAATATAGTAAGAATAAGGTTACTGATGTTTTATAATATTTTTAGTGAAAACTAACTAAATATGTATATCCATTTTAATTTTTTATTATAGCTAAATTTTCTTTCTTTTTTCTTTTCTCGTGGTTCACGGACACCTTCGATCAACGGGTGGCGCTACATCCACTAGAAAAATCTGGGCTGATGCCCCTCGGTCTACTACAAGACCTGACCCCAAGAGCTTTCGGGAATTGATCCTGTGACCTCCCATCTGGCGAGGCCCCGACTTGACCTATTGAGCTAACCGTTGGGGCTCTAAATTTTCTTTCTTACTTAGAGAGTATTTTGTTTTCATTTTAAAAATGAGACACGTCAACTCCATGTTGAACATGAATGGAATAACACATCATCCTCATATTGGGTTGTAGAATACATCTCTCAACACAATAAACAAGTAATTTATTTTATTTTTCTTTAAACCATGGTTTTAAAGTAATATAGACAAGTTCAAGGATCAAAATTTTTAATTTCTACTATAATACCAAAAGTATATTCAATATTTTTTTTTTAGATCATGGTGTTGGAGTAACCTAAGCAAGGTCTAGGATCAAATATTTTGACTACGATTATGACATCAAAAGTATATCTAACAACCCACAAGCCAGATATACCAATAATTTATGCCTTAACGCCAGCCAAGGCATCCCAACCCCACTAGAGTGGAAATCTATCCTAAGGGTCACCTACTATTCAAGCATTATCACAATGGGTCAAACATGTACCATAAAAATGAACCCAGGTGAATGGGAATGTTAGAAGTATGCTTCCTTTAGAATTGGTTGGGGTTTGTTGGAGTTTGTCGAGACATTCTCTCAACCTTTATCTCCAAGTTTGGAATAAGTTAGATTTGACAACACTTACAGAAATGTATTGTATCTCGGTTGTTGATGTAATAATTGTTGAAATTGTTTTCTCTTTGCATGAAACTTTCCAAATTGTTATAAGAGCATACATCTTTATATTTAATTGCCTTACAGAAGGGCCAAAAAATATGTAATATTAATTTGTTGTAGATTAGATTAGAGGTGTGAAATTTTCGATGCGTTCTTGTGTGTTTAATTTCATGGATCTGTGAGTTATGGATGTGTTGAACTACATAGACTCATTTGAATCGAGGTAGAAACAATGCTTAAAACTTGCGTAAGTATCTCCATTCATTACCATTGACCTCAAAATTATAGATCCCATTGTGTGCATAAGAATTGATGTGATCTATTCACGATATTTGACTTTGTGAGATTGTGCCATGGTGGAAACAAGGTGTAGGGTGTTTCCTTGTATTCAGCCACATCAGACATAAAATTCCATGGGATATAAAACATCTACTATGGAAACATTAGCTTCTGCGGACATGATTGAAGCATCAATAGGAGATGACTCTATTGGGATAATCTGTGTATTCTTCTGCTACTCAACTATTTCTTCCATATCCCCGTAGGACTCTGTTGCTTCAAACAATTTCGTCTCTTCTAATACCTTAGTATTTCTCTATTTATTGTATATGCGGCATAACACCCAATCATCCAACTACCATCACAGAGATTTCAAGAATGTTGTGTTGTACGTTTGAATATTTTTAGAGAAAATCCTCACAACATTGCAATCAGTTTAGTTGCAGTTACAAAGGGGATTATGCCTACTTCACCATTCTTAGTATTTCTCTACTTATTGTATATGCGGCATAACGCCCAATCATCCAACTGCCATCACAGAGATTTCAAGAATGTTGTGTTGGTACGTTTGAATATTTTAAAAGAAAATCCTCACCACATTGCAACCGGTTTAGTTGCAGTTACAAAGGGGATTAAGCCTACTTCACCATGGTTCATTTGATAAACACTACAATTCATATACCTGGTCTCGGATTATGGCATTCAATCAAAGAACTAGGTGCTTCTTCTTTTTGTGATGCTTAAGATTCTTTCAAGCCTGTAGAGGTTCAGTTCATTTGATCCATTTGTATAACAATTTTTCTTTTGTAAACGTGTATGATGAATAAAATAATTTAAGTTGGTGGTTCTTGACATTCTTCAGTGCTAGAAGAACACATCACTATTTTAATTATGTCTATAGTATGTCATAAGATAACAATTCCTATTGTACTTCGGTGCTCCAAGAACAATGATTACCAATTATATTTGTGCGTTTATGAGCTTGTGTACATGAAAAATGCCAATTTGTATGATTAACTAATCGATACATTCAATATCTAGACTACTTTCCTATATAATTGTAAAAATATTAGTTTGCTATATTTTTACAGATGGAATGTAGAAATTACGATGTAGATTTGCAGCTGCTCATGAAGTTTTAATAAAAATCACAAGATACAAACCTACTCCCCTTCTCTGCGGAAAGTAATTCAAAATACAGAACAAAAAATTTAGACATGCAATAAGAAATTAGACACATGCAATAAGTATTTTTCCCGGGGAAAGAAAACTGCTAAAAATCCCAATGCCTACTTGCATTGAATTATAAGAATATATATGTATTACAATTTCTTTTCTCAACTGAGCACAACCTGCAAGTGCATAACCTATCTCTATGCTCACTGAAAGGCTCTGACCGAGACTTAATAAAAAATTTCTTTTATTTGAGCTCTTATTTCCTTGCAGTGTTCCTTGAGGAATTATGCCCCTATTATTTACGAAATTCCTCAAATTGATTGCGTGATTCCTTTAGGCTGATCATTTGAATGCATGCAACACCTGTACACTCAAGACTACTCTACAACTGATGTTACACTACCTTTGAATCTCCACCAAGCCCAGAGATCTCGAATTCTCTGCATGCACTAGCTATTTAGGGTTGATTGATCAGTTAATTAGATGATCTGAGTTTGACTGAAGTCTCACTGCTTAACTGACTTTCCACTAGTTCCTCCAAAAGTTGGAACTAGTTTAACTGAAAAAAACTTGAGATAACATACCTTGATTGCTACAAATTAGGAATCACATATGATGAACTGAACTCTAACTCATCCAACTCGAATTTACGAGTAAATGGGTGACATAAGACATGTCACATAAGTTAACAACATCCAAGTTGTTTGTTAATGTGGAAATTCAAATTTTCTCAATTTAATCAAGGCAAAATCAAATTGAAAATTTGTTGCTGCATTTTTCAACATTCCCTCTCGACAAGAAATGGATTATCAACCATCCCTATCTTGCACCTATGGAAGTCAAACTTCCCTCTTGACAAGATCTTTGTCAAAATGTCAACATCTTGCTCCTCTATCAGAATGTACTGTAACAACATTATCCATCTCTGCACACAGTCCTGTAAATGGTGATACCAGATATCTATATGCTTGGATCAATCATGAAAAATAGGATTCTCATAGAATTTGATACCAATCTGATTATCACAGTTGGATCCATCATCTTACCAAATAATCCAACAAATATCTTTCTCATCCAGATGGCCTCACATGCTACTTGACTTGAAGCCATGTATTCTACTTCTTCTGAGCTAAGCGCCACATATATTTGCTTCTTGATGTACTACGAAACCATTGCAAACCCAACAATGAAAATTCTACATGATGTATTCTTTTGGTCTCATGGACTTCCCGCCCAATCTAAATCTGTGAAGCCACACATCTTCACTCCCTCTATCCATCTATACTATAGTCCAAACTGGGTAGTGCCTCTGAGGTATCGTAAAACATGCTTAACTACCCTCGAAAATAATTTGGTTGGCCTAACCATAGGTTGGCTCAGCTGGTTGATTTCATAGCACATATCTAGTCGTATCCCTCACATCCTTCACAAGTCTCTCATCTTTCCTGACTCTTCTTTTGCCTTCTTTGGATGGTTTTGCTTGAGTGGCTATCTCCACTCTCTACTCCTTAATTTGTGGCTAGTTCACAATTTCTTGAGGTTCCTCCTTTGGAGCTAAAAGCTCCTCTTCTGGTGGGATTTGATTCTCCCTCTCAAGAGAGCATTGCATCACTTTCTCCTCATCAAATTTTACATCCCTTCACATAACTGTCATTCTGAGGGATGGGAAGTACACACTGTCGTTATGGGGAGTTTCAGTGTAACCCACAAATCCCCCCAATTTTGCTACCGACTCTAGCTTCTTCCTTGATTCTTTTGAGACATGGAAGTATACAGAGGCTCCAAAGATCCTTAAGGGCGACACATCCTACTTTCTCCCCGAGAAATCCTCCTTCGGTGTAATCATTCCTAGAATCCAATGATGACTCCGGTTCTATAAAAAAACTTTTGTGTTGTATGCCTCGACCCATAGGTGTAGAGGTATGCCTTCGTCATGCAACATCGTTGTCACTGCTCCCACAATGCTACTGTTCTTTCTCTCAGCCACCCCATTTTGCTGTGGGTTGTGGGGTGTTGTCAACTCTCGTCGAATTCCTTCTTTTGCACATAAAATTTTTAAATTCATTTGACACGTACTAATCTCCATTATCGCTCATGAGAACCTTCACCTTCTTGCCAATTTCTTTCTCAATTAGTGCCTTAAATTCTACGAACTTGGAGAATGTGTCATCTTTCTTCTGCATGAAGAAGATCCAACACTTCTCTGAGAAGTTATTAATGAAAATGACAAAAAATTTGTGCCTAGCAGTGGAGGCTATCGAGAAAGGTCCACATACAGCAGAGTGGATCCCTTTTAGGACTGCATGTGCTTTGTTGTCTCGATCATGGAATATGGATTTTGTGTACTTCCCCAAAGTACATCCTTTGCATACATCTTGTTGCTCAAATGTTCCTTTGGGAAGTTGTGTGGTTATCTACTGCATAATATTCAGGGCGCCATGATGCAAATGGCCAAGTATTATGTGCCAAATTTCATTGACGTTGCTGCTCTACACCTTATCCACCTTAGTGATTAATGCAACACAATCCTCCACATCTAGCTTATACAAGTTCTTCACACAAACCCCGATTTTCTTCACTTGTACCATGGCTATGTGTCTCAAGAATGCCTTTCCTTTGCTGAAGATCACATCATAACCATGATCTTCCAAAACTGCAACAAAGACAAGATTTTTCTTTATGCTCTGAAATAACATGACATCCTTGAGCCTGAAGGGCGAGCCTGACTCCCTATGAAAGGTGACTGTACTAATCTCGATCACACTATACCTTCTGTCATCCTCCATCTCAATGTGCATCTGCAAGTCTTTTTCCTCCAGGTCAATGAAAAAGTTTCTACGTCCTGTCATGTCAAACGATGCACCTGAGCCCAAGTACCAAATTCTCCCCATAATTATGCTGGTCATGCATGCAATGAAGGCAAATTCAATCTCGAACTGTGGAGCCAAGGCTTCACTTAATGCTTCTCCTAAGGTCTTCTTTCCTTCCTTCTTGTGTGGACACTTCGTGGCATAGTGCCCGAATTCATGACAATGGAAGCATTTAATTTTGGACAAATCTTTCTTCTTTCCCCCTTGACTGGATTCTGGTTTGGATTGGGATTTCTTCCATTTTACCTTCTTTGCCTTTCCAGCTAATGCAGATTTTTCTTCATCCTTGCCCTTGGATGAAGTCCCATCTCTGGTATTCCACCTTATTTCCTCCTCTACCAAATCAGACCATAAGCGCTCCCAATTTGGTAGTTTCTCCCTCCCATTCATCGAATCTTGATAACTATGTCCAAGGACCATAAGGGCTATGATTACCAAGTCTTCTTCAGGGACATTAACACCGACCCTGCCAAGTTCATCACAACACTATGTAAACTTGCTCAAATACTACAGAATTGTGTCATTCTTTTGCATTTTGGTACTTCAAAGTTTATCCTTGAGTGCCAACTCCATGTGGTCACTGTTGTTCTTGAACAATTCTCTCAGTGCTTTCCACATTGCAAACATAGTTTATTTTTTGTGGAGATTTGAGACAATGTGATCCCATACTCCTTCCAAGATTATTCTCCTCACTTTGGCTACATCTTTCTTCCACTGAGAAAGATTATGGGCATCAGATGCTTGTGGTTTTGTAATATCTTATTGATTTATTCTAGTAATCTATTGCCATCAAATACCGCTTCCATACGATCCTTCCATGCAACAAAATTAGATGTGCCTTCCAAAGCATACTCTAGCCTTAGTCCATTGAAATCCATCTTCTTACCTATGAAGAAGTCATGCTGCACTAAGCTCCAAAATCAAACCTCCTAAGAAAAACTTCAAATTCCTACTCTAATGTGAATCCTGCCCTTATACCATGTATAAATTACAATGTAGATTTGCAGCTTCTCATGAATTTTTAATCAAAGTCATAAGACACAAACCTACTCTACTACTCCACGGAAAGTAATTCACAGTCTAGAACAAAAAATTTAGACATGCAATAAGAAATCACACAAATGCAACAAGTATTTTTCCCCTAAAAACCCCAATGCTTGCTTGCATTAAATAAGAAGAATAAAGATGTATTACAATTTCTTTTCTCAACTAAGCACAACCTGCAAGTGCATAACCTATCTCTTTGCTCACCGAAAGGATCTGACCAAGACTTAGTCAAATTTTGCCTTTGCTTGAGCTTTTATTTCTTTGCACTATTCCTTGAGGAATTAGGCTCCTATTATTTAGGGAATTCCTCAAATTGATTGCGCAATTCTTTTAGGCTGGCGACTGCATGCAACACTTGTACACTCAAGACTAGTCTACAACTGATGTTACATTGCCTTGGAATCTACACCAAACATTAGGAACTTGAATTCTTTGTATGCACTAGTTATTTTGGATTGATTGATTAGTTAACTAGATGATCATTGACTTTGACTGAATTCCCACTGCTTAACTGGCCTTCCACTAGTTCCTCCAAAAATTGGAACTAGTTTAACTGAAAACAACTTGAGATAGCTGACCTTGATTGCTACAAATTAGAAATTACACATGCTTAACTAAATTCTAACTCCAAATCAAATTCACTGAGTAAACTGGGTTACACAAGCCATGCCACACAAGTTAACATCATCCAAGTTGTGTAATGATGTGGAAATTTGATTTTTCTCAATTTAATCAAGGTAAAATCAAATTGAGAATTTCTTGCTGCATTTTTCAACATGGAAGTATGTCAATAGAATGACTCAACATCTAGACTATCTTTCAAAGTATGTCAAGAATTGTCAATCACTAAAAATGTTTCATTGATGGTCATAAGGGATTGTATCTTCAATGAATAGAGTGGCAGCTTAGAATGAATGGTTGAGGAGGAACATAGTCTATGAGAGTTCAAATGGTGGATAGAAATGTGGATAAATGTCATACTAGACATATATCAATGTCCAAAAATATTTTTATGTGATTTCAATATTGTTCTTCATGATGTAAGCATTAAAGAAGGGTGTTAGAATTAATATTTAATTTAAAATTAGCTGGGATTTATTAGAAATTGTTAAGATATCCTCTTAACCTCTATCTACAAATTTGAAATAAATTGAATCTCACAACATTTATATGTGTATTGCATTTGGATTTATTAATATAATAATAATTAATTTTTCTTTTCCAATTGGGAAAACAAATTGTGCTCCAAAGTCCCAACCACTCAATTTACCAACCAAAAAATAAGTCTCCTCCTCTCTCCTCTCTGTCAATAACAATGCTCATCTTATTTGAAAGTATATTAATGAGCCATTGATTTCCAATTTTTATAAATATTCCAAAATCGAATAATCGACCTCACACATGGCCTTCTAATTATAAAATATTCGCAAAAACAACAATTGCACAAAATCAACAATTGAATTAAGTTCTTCTCTCCTGATGTGATGTTTTCTCCTCATCATAAAATTGATATAATATTTACCACTGTATTAGTTTTAAAATAATTATATATATATAAATTGATGTATTAAGGTAATTTTATAGTTACTAATGTATTGATTTTTATAGTAATTTATCTTTACAAATAGCACTTCTTACTCATTAGACCATTTAATATTGTATTTGTTCAGTATCCTTATCTTACTCATTGGAAAAGAATTTGATAAATTCACATAATTTTTTATATTTAAGAAAATTGATTCCTAATCTCACGGTTTTGATCAATATGCTGATAGGAATCATGGAATTGTCCATTCGTTACCAACTTAGACGAGCAAATGGAAGATAGATAATAGGAAAGCGGAAGAATTAGTGTTTTCTCTTTCGCGAATAAAAAGATAATAGGAAACCTGCAATAAAATATCAGTTTGAAGTTACTGTTCTACGATCACGACCGTTATTCCCAAATTGTTTGCAGATCACATAGATATTATAGAAAACTATCATGGAGATCAATTAGATAATATAGTCCGTGGAAATATTAGGGTGATTATGGTTTCATGCAGAAAAGATTGGATTTTATAATACTAGTGACCATATTTGAAGCTCGGAGTAACTTTCACATGCGAATTTGGATGTCAAACTCTATTTATTCATAGCAGAAGTTGGTATTTACAGTACAGAGCCTACATGGCTTCATGCTCTCCTGCAGTATTATTTCTGAAATTCACACCCATAACCACACCATTAAACCCACAACTGAACTAGAACTAGACGTTACCTACATATAAGATAGATAGAAACACATGATTTTATTTGAGTTTTTATGGTTTGCAGCGGCCTTCAGAATCGACTGTATTGTCACCAAATCTGACTTCCTTCTGTCCATTGTACTGCACGCTGGAAGTTTGAGGATAACCAGCAGCGCCATCCATGGAAGCACGGCTTTGAGGTCCATAGTAGAACACTCCTGAACAAGACACCACTATCGCTGGCACTCCTCTCTCGTATGCTTTTCTCACGTCATCTGAATCGGGCCTTTCTTGTCCCGGGAACGGGTGAGTGTGGAAGTCTGCCACCACCACGTAATTCCTCCCCTCTGCAGTCGGCACACCGTCTTTCTCAGGATTATCAAGTTCTATTTCGCCGCCTGCAATTACAACTCATATTATACATTCATTTCGCATTGGAAAATTTGCTTAATTCACAATAGACATTCATGTATATATAAACATTTCATTATATCGTGTATATATACAAACAAAAATGAACACTAGTACTTACTATTGTGTATATACATGGCAACTTCTTGTATATATAAACATTACATATGTTGTTACTATCGTGTATATATACATGGGAACTTCTTGTATATATAAACATTGCATATGTTGTGTATATATAAACAAAGAGAAAGTATAGTACTCACTCTGACTTGCTTGGGCGGAACGTTGTGAGCTTGCGAGTTGAACCACCAGAGAATTGTCGGGATTGTTGGAATCGGCGTAAACCCATCCTCCTCTCTCTTGGTACAAATCATTCCCCAAGAAGCTCTCTTTCCATGCTTCCCCCGCAGCTACTTGGAATTCCTTACTCACCAAGAGATCTGTGACACTTGGACCATTATATCCTCCTCTCCCTAAGAACCTCTCCTTCCGTGCCGCACTCAGACACATTAATGCAGCCACACACAACAGTGTAAGCAGGAGAGCAGAAGAGGACCGAGCCATGATAGATAGATATATTATGAGAAAATATGATTATGAATGTTGTGTGTAAATGAAGGGATTCATCCATGTATTTATAAGTGCTTGTACACTGCAGCAATTATTTTGAATAGTGGGTTTATATCAAAATGGGAGGCATGTCAGCAACCACTTTGCCGATATTATTCAAATTTTAAATCGGATTGAGGCTCCTTTGCTTTTTCTGATTGACATATTCCACTGACCCCTCCACCCTTTTCTGTTGCACAGTGCTCCTAAGCGAAACAACATCGAAAAGTGGGGTAACTAATTGATCCATCTCTCTGTCAATACTCAGCAGAACCAATATAAAGAGAATACTGAGTTGTTCAGTGGAACGCCTACGCATAAATGATCTTTATCTCTATGAATGCTTCAACAGGACCACAATGTTTTGTGATGTTCAGTGTGGAAATAGGGATACCGCAATGATAACCCACGATCCAGAGAGCACCCTGGCCATATGCCAAATTATATCATTAAAAATGATATCAGACCATGAAATTAATTCAAGTTAATATTCGTGTTGGGTAATTATTTTTGGAGAGTCAACTTAGGCGGAGGTGGAGGCTGAGGAGGAATTGGCTAAAAGTTGTTGGAATTTGGAAAAAAAATTTCAAAAAATCTTATAGAGGCAGTGTTTAAATAGTTTTTTAATGATGGAAATGAATTAGCACCAAAAGTTTTAAAATTTAATAATTATAACTTAGATGATAAAAGTCCTTATTTAAATATGTTAGAAATTTCAGTAACTTTCTGAGCAACTCTTCAACCTCATTAAACCAAAAATTTCCGTAATTTTTTGAACAACTCCTCAGCCTCATTAAACCAAAACATTATTTCTTTACCATGAAATAGAGATCAAATATTGATGGAATATGGATCAAACATACAATGCATGAAATAGAGATCAAATATTGATGGAATATGGATCAAACATACAATGCTAAATTCTAATTTTGAAAAATTCTATGCCTTGTAAAGTGAGTAAAAGCTCTAGGTGATCCCTAGTTGTATGAGATTATAATGGTAGTGATGCAACATACAATGCTAAATTCTAATTTTGAAAAATTCTATGCCTTGTAAAGTGAGTAAAAGCTCTAGGTGATCCCTAGCTGTATGAGGTGATCCCTAGATGTATGAGATTATAATGGTAGTGATGCTAAGTACAAGACTAACTTATTGGTCAATTTTTTATATAATATAAAAATTATTTTAAACTAATTATTTTTATTTTAAAATAGAGATTTTAAAAATTTATTTTAACTCTCTCATAAGAATAATAATTTAAAATAAATTTTATTTAATTTAGTTAATTTTTTAATATTAATTACATAAAATGCAAAAATATATTATGAAATATTTGATATTTATGATATTTATCAATAATTTATATTGATTTATTAAATAAATTATTATATCAAAATTTAATAAAATCATAATATTTTTTAATAGTATCTATATTTTCTATAATAACTTCTTAAATAATTCAAATTCATTTTTATTTTTATTTTTATTGTATGATTTATTCACATTTCCATTATAGGAAAAATGATTATTGATTTGAATTTGTTTGTCTCCTCTCTTCTTCCATTAATTTAAATATTTCAGGACTTTTATTTTAGTTTAACAAAATAAAGGTCATGATAATTAATTCAAAAAGATCATTTATGATACTTTTGTATATGACAATAATAATTTGGAGGAATTACCTTGATACCAAAAATATTAGAATTGATATTCAACACAACCTCAATTGAAATTATAGCATTGAGAAAATGATAAATTAAGGGTAGAAAAGCTATTATAGACTTGAAAATTATTGTATATTAATAGGCATTTGGCTTTGAGATTTGAATAACTAATTTATGATACTTTTATCACTTTGACTATCTTATATACAGGTGAATTTTGAAAATATAATATAACTAGAAAATCTTGGAGAAAGATAAAATAAATTGAAAGAATTTTATAACTTAAAATCCCAAAATTAAAGGAAGTACATTGGGAATCCTATCTTCTTCATAGAAGCAAGCCTCCCATCATTGAGAGCACAAATATGATTGGATAACTAATGTATAAGAACAAGATAAACAACATGGAAGACTAGAGTCTCTCTAGGATTTCTTCAAACACCAACTAAAACCATGAGGCTAAAAAGTGTATGGCATAAAGATGCCAAAACTTGGCTAAATAATTAAGAAATAGTATGAAAAACGCTAGAAGAAATCATTATATTGATAATATTAAATATATTATTCCATCTAAAGTTAATCAAAATCTATGGTACAATAAATAGTTAGAGGATAAAAAGAAAACTAAGATACTACCCTCATCCAGAAGATGAAAATTACCTCTAGGTTTTGATTAATGCAAAGAAAAAAATAGAGATTGCTAAAATAAGAACAAATTTTCATGAGTTGCATAGTGAAACTAGGCATTAGACAATTCCCAAAACATTATAGGATTAAAGAATCTTCCATATTTATGACACTAAGAGGGTTTGAAGATGAAAAATATTTTCTCATAGAATGCCACACATATACCTAAATTAGATCCCAATTTAAAAACATTTATCACAATACCAAACTTCCTAACTTTCTAATTCATGAAGACTATGACAATCTTGGAACACTCTTTTAATACCTTTTGAGTACTTAAAAATATGATTTTAAAAAATCCAAACAATCTTTTTTATTTTTAAAATTTTGATAGACCAATTCTTATCTCAATAAAAATTAATCATCATTCTCATCATCATCAAAAAAATTATATAATAAATATATAAAAAGTATATTTAACTTATTACTCTTTAACTTTAAGTTTAATATATGAAATTTACATTATTTTTTTCTTATAAAATATATTTTTAGAAGAGAATTTTAACCTAAAACCATTAATTTTTATGAAAAGACTTTTTAAGACTCATCACATCATATATAATAATGCAAAAGTGTAACTTTAATGTAATAAACATCCCTTTTAGATTAATCACATTGGATAAATAAATATAATTTTTTATTTATAATATATCTATCTATATATATAATAATTACATTTTAATTTTTTTATTAAATTGTTTATTGCATCGAGATGTTAGCATTGCCAAATGCTCTCAATAGGATCAAGACGAGGCTCCTTAGGCTGCTCACACATGCAAGGTATGACAAGGGTCTCGATCTCACTCTCAATAGTTATTATGGCTCATTTAATCACCTTAAACTGCTAAACTAGATTGCATTTCAAGGTGGGCTTGCTGGTTTTCCTTGTAGTTCTCAACCGCATGCAAGGGGCACTACTGTGAATTTTCGATGCGGAAGCTTTGTCAATCCTCCTAGAATAGCCATGAACGAAAGAAACAGATTTACCAATGATGACATTGCTTGCTCGGAAAATGGAAGATTGATCCTGAATCCTATTCACACTTGGGTGCTAAAACCTTTATTTATACGTGGTAGAATTTTATTGGAATATCAAGATTTTATTTTGTAAGGATTTAAAGGATGTTGTAAAGATTTAATAGACGAATAGGAGAACAGAGAGAGTGAGGAATTGAACAAGTGACTTAACATCTAGGAGTGTTTTAATAGGGCACTCTAGCAGTGTCTATCCAAGACCATCTCGAAAAAATGGATCAATATTAATTATATAATATTAATGGGTATTTCTTTTTTTTAAACTTTAATTTAATTTAAATTAAATTTAAATATATATAGATGGGTGTTAGGTGGTAGTTCTAGAATTCTTCCATGTGCTTCCATGTCTCCTCTTTCCTATGTAGTTAGAGGAAGTGCCATATACCATTGGAAATGTATCATGATAAGGTTTTCAACCATATACTTTTGCTCCAATTTGATCTAGCAAATTTGAGTAGATAATTCCTTCAAAGATAGGGTATTCAAAATGGGCATCAAAAGCCTAAAAACAATTTTTCTAACAATTTTCATTTTCCAATATTTATCTTGGATATATGTAATCTTCAACTATCTTTGACAAACATTTTCAATAGTCTCCCACTTTGTCATTAATTGCAACTCTTAGTCAATTCTACAATAATGCCGAAAATTCTCCTCACTTGCAACTTCCCTCCCTTTGACATTAAAGAAAAATAGATGCTCACTTTGATCTTGTACTCATATTTATCTATAACTTTTTTTCCTCTACATTTTTTCTTAAGGTCTATAACTCTTTCTTTATATACAATTTCTCTGATAACTACAACTGCCCCCCTTGTCTGCCATCTTTTCTTATCTCTCCTTATTATTTTTACTCTAACTGCAATTTTTGCCTTAATATGGCCACACAAAAACAATTAATTTTTTTAATTACTTAATTTTTCTTTCTTTGCATAAAACCTATTGAAAAAATGACATTCTCTTGTATGATCCTACTCACAACATTCCAAATTTCTAACCCAAGTCAAGTGGCTAACATAAAAGTGTTTCATGTTTAGTTGCCTCATTTTTGTGAGGAAGTGGAAATGCTTTCAACTCAATTAGGAAGAAATTGATACATCTTGAAGGGTTGTGGTTCAAGAGAGATGGTGAATTAATACATGTATTGTTTATAAAGCCATTTTCATGTTTTATATTTTATTTTTGAGTTCTTTGAAAGTTAGTGGTCACTTACATACATGGTAAGTGAGTGCGATACAATTGTTGGTCCATGGATCAGGTGGTGTCTGCCGGGATAGATTTCCCTATCCATTATACACTTGAAGAGATTGATTGTATAGGAATATGCTTGGTCCATATTCTCAAAATGGCAAAAATAGCTCTTGGACTGATTAACATTTACCTTATTGTATAGAAAGAAAAGGAAATGGCAGTCGGTGTCATGCATCTGTGGTAAGACTCTCCATTTATGGTGAGTTAATGATGCGATTCCCTTTAGGAAATGGTAGTCGGTCGGTGTCATGCATATGTGGTAAGACTCTCCATTTATGGTGAGTTAATGATGTTATTCCCTTAATTCCACATGAATATCTAGTTTTTTTATGGAAAGCATATTGTGATTTACTGATGTGACACCCCTAATTCCACATTGAATAGCTGTGTTTATAGAGATAATTTACGTAAGCATTCCACCAAGGGTGAAGAAAGTGACTTTCTGTTGCTCCAACTGTAATTTTCGTTACGCTTTCGCTCCACTTGTAATATTCTCTAAGGCCTTCTCCATCTATTGTGCTTCAGTGATGTGATACCCCTAATTCCCATTCAATATGTCAGGGTTTAGAGAGATCATTTACATAACCATTCCAAGGGCAGAAGAATGTGATTTGCCCTCAGTCCACTTTTAATTTTCGTTTGGCCAACCAGAAGGTTTTTTCGAGAACGTAAGGGGTCTGGGAAAAAAACCAGAGCTCAGTGGAGTAAGATATAGTATTCAGATAAAGCAATGGAATCTCACTTCAATTTAAGAATTGCAAAGTGGTTGCTGACACGTCTGCCATTTTGAAATGAACAGAATTTTGAAAGCAATTGGTGCAATACAATGGTGATCCTGCTGTGCTAAAGCGCTTATAAATACTTGGCTGCATCCCCTTCATTTCCACACAACATTCATATTCATATTTGCTGATAGTATATTAATCTTATCCTGGTTCGTTTATCTTCTGCTCTTGTTCTACACTGTTGTGTGTTGAAGCCTTAATGTGTATGAGTGTGGCCACGGATGGTCCAAAGGTGACACGGAAAATAATTTTTATTTTTATTTTTCTCCTTTATATAACTTTGTTTTTATTTATTAAACACCTATTTATTTTAAACCCCCCAGTAATTTTCTCAACGTCAGTAATCCTATCTTTTATTTTGTAACTAAATTAAGGATATTAAATAATTTATATTATTTTTTTTGGATTTAAAAATAATTAAAATATTAAAACTATTTTTTAAATAAAAATAATATTTTATTTTACTTGTTTGACTATTTTCCAACTGCTAGTTTCCAATACTAGTTTTCAGCGATTAGTTTTCCATGACTAATCTTGGGCAATGATGCATCCTTACTATTTAGACATGAAGATTGTACAATTTTTACCTTGTCTTGAGGATGAACCACATTGGTTGGTTCCAAACCTAGACCAAATCCTAATAATATGATTATTCCCAAAAGCATTTATCTACAATATAGATCACAAAAGTATTAGATGTAACATATTTGTGTATCTTCAAAAATCATTAATTATATTAGTTATATTTTTAATATTTATTTGAGTATTAATTTTGTATATTTATGGTATGATCTAATTTAAAAAAAGTTTCTAATTTTTTGTTTTTATTTTTTTCAAGTTGTGTGTTTGCAATCTTCATTTTATTTTTGGAGGTTAATTTTTTTAAAATATTTTATTAATTAAATATTTTATAAATTAAATTGTAAATAAATTAAATAATAATAATTTGTTTAATCGCTATTAATTTTTATCAACTATTTAGTTTATATGTTTTTACTAGTATATAATTGTTTAACTTAACATTTTTCTATATCTTAACTTTAAAATTAAATTGGTTTAAAAGCTTTTTTTTTTTTTTAAGCTTGGTAGTACTTCATTTTTCTATTAATTATCTATAAATAGGTAACACAAATATGTCTGGTGGCCTCAACCTGTCCAAGGGAAACGAGGTCTCTTGGCCACAGATCAGCATCATAAGCCGTCCAAAATTTACACACCCTGATCATTATCATCCATGCTAAGTTTGATACTATATCTACTATATGCTTAATCCTTTGACTTGTAAAGTAAATGCTATCTGTCATAAAAATAAAATTTACTTTCTACTACTTTGCATTAGTCATTAGATGACTCAATAGGTGTCGGGTCCTTGGTACTTGACTCAGGCACTTCGTTCTGCAACAAGGTTTGGATTTGTTTTTCAATTCGCCCAAAACAAAGGTTTTGATGATATTGTTGTACCTGCATTGTTGGGATTTCCTTTTGGATGTCCTTTACACTTGGTTCCTCTTGACAAGCTTGCACTTGTTCTTCTTTGTCCTTGTATGTGGTCATGGCCCTGGCCAACAGGTTCTTCATGACCCAGTACTATTAGATGGTTTGTCTGAATAGTGTTTGACGACCTTTGGTATGCCCCGGGTCAATGAACAATGGCTCCCAGTCCTCCATTGAAAGCTCTTCATTTACCACCTTGGAATTTAACTCTGCCTCCCAAGTTGTTATTACAACTTTTACTTGTGTTGGCATTCTTGCATGGTATGCATGCATTAATTTCTGCATGCTTTCCTCCCTAGTTTTCCTTCCCCTTTTTTGTTGGGTTTTGCTCGCTGAAGCCATTGAATCCTTCATTTTCTTTTCTACCTGGTTACTCGCCCGTCGACCTCCTTTTCTTCCCTTCCTTGCTTCTGCCTTTAGCATATTTTCCTTCTGCAATTATTTTAGTACTCTCCCCTCTCACGCTCTTACCTGCACCTGATGGCAGAGCATCGGAGTATGAATGTAGAGGAGTTAAATAAACCTATAATGTTAACATAAGTGCAAACATTAAAACCAATCCGAATTTCATTCACGACCTCCTGCTTTTCCTTGTAATTCTTCTTTACAGAATACCAACTACAAATTTTCTCTCGGCAACTCAGTTGCCCCCAACTCCCTTCCCATCTTTCCTTAGTCCTTGCTGCATGCAACAATAAGGGTATTGCTTCTCTCCTCTGCTCAAATCCCCCCTTGGAGTCCTCTTAGTAGTATCCACGCTGTGGTCCAGCTCTACTCCTAGGAGCTGGAAGACAAGGTTTGGTTTGACCAAAGTCAAAAATGCAAGGTGTTGGCTCCGTTTCTACCACAAGGGAAAACCCACTAGACTTGAGATGCCTCGACACCTCCCTCTTATCATTACGAGTTCTAGCCCGCCCCTACAGTCTATTTCGACTGAGGATGACTAAGATATTTTTAATTTAATTTATTAAAAAAGTTAAAAATTATTAATTATATGATGGTTAAATATTAATTAAAATGTGAAGAGCTCACCTATCAAACTTGCGATTTCAATGAATCCCTACACGGTTCTAAAGAAATTATATCAAAAAATAAATTGGAAAACTTTCCAAAAAATCACACTCAAAAACTACTAGGGACTCCCTTTTAGCTGTAATCGCAGGGTTAACGTCTTGTTTCCATTGTGAAAGGTATTATCGTTGGGATATGTTCTTTGTTAGTGCGTAGTTTTGAATGTTTTTTACTGGTGAATGTTGTCTATTGAATCATTATTCCCAACAACATTCCTCTACACAAATTTGGGTAGATTTAATCATGTGACCTGAACAAGAAAGGAGTCCTATGGAAATGCAAAGTGGGTGGACTAATCTGTTTAGTGGTTTTGAACAAAGCTCAAATGGGATTCATTAATCCCATCATTTTAAGCTATTTTTCACAAAAATTTGCAGACCTTTTGAAAATGCCAGGATCATGCACTAAAACTACAGATTACCATGTAAGCACACAATTCCTTAGAAAATTTATTTAGGCCCACGCATTATGGAATTTATAAGGTCACTCTACTCTACTTTCTTTGTATAAATGTGTAGAATTATAATAGTATTGCAATGTACACTATTATGGAACTTAAAATAAGACTGATGAAGGTTGCAAACTCAGGTAGAACATGTATAATCACATTACTGAACGAAACATGGGCGCATGATCAATATCTTCTTGCAGAGTTTCCGAGAGGGAAATGAAAATAAACATTTGGTGAAAATATTCTCATCATTTCTCACGGAATTTTTTTGTCTCACACTCTTTGACAATAGTGACTTTTCTTATGTAGAGTACCGAGTTGGCTTTGCACTCTGTACAATGACAAACACCTCCACACTCAGCACAATGATCCTCGCCTGCACTATGGAAGTGTTGGTAAAACACAACAACAATTTGAACAGAACAACAATTTGATGGGTCGATGTTGTATTCAATGATAAGCCTTTATTAATCACGAAATATATTCATGATAGTAGGAAAAATATTTTTTAGTTTGAAGCATTGCCATAAGTGACAAGGAATGGAGAGAAATTATGGAGCAAATATTTCTCTTCTCAATATTGAAAATATTTAAATAGATTATATCCAAAGCATCAACAATACATAACAGGAGTGAAACTCGACTAAATTGAAGTAAATTTGAACTGACTATGACACCTAGCATACAATGGAAATAAATTTGATGACACCTAACAAACAATGAGATTAATATCTCAACACCCTCTCTTAATATCAACTATTACAAGTAGAGACACTTATAATTCCTATTTACTCTCTTTGAAATTCAAATACATTTTTTCCCAATGGCTTTGTGAAAATATTTGCAAGATGATCTTTGGAACAACAAAAAGTAAGTATTATGTCCCTATCATTGACAAGCTCACAAATGAAATGCAAACATGTGTCAATGTACTTTATCTTTTTAAGAAAGACATGATTTTTTGATAATGAAATTGCTGAACTGTTATCATAGTAAATAGGAGTTGGCTCCTTCTAAAGGTTTGAAAGATATTTCAATAATCTTCTCAGCCACATTGCTTGACAAGCCGCTGAATTTGCTGCTACATAATCTGCATCTATAGAAGATATTGAAACGATTGATTTTTTCTTAGATGCCCATGATATCATATTGGTTCCAAGGTGAAAAGCATACCCTAAGTTGATTTTGTGATCATCTATACTACCTGCATAATAGATGTCTATATAACCTGAAAGTGAACAATTTTTAGAGTGTGTCTAGAATAAACCATGGTCTATGGTCCCTATAATATATCTTAAGATCCTTTTTGCAACCTTCCAATGAGAAATATTAAGTGACTGCATAAACCTTCATGAGTTTTGGTATACAAAGTTGGCTCATGGTTGCTTCTGCAAAAGCCACTTTTGATGAGATAGGTGTTAATGCGATTTTACCAAGCTCTTGGAGCTTGTTTCAAGCCATACAAGGATTTCTTCAATTTGTATACCTTATTCTCTTGTCTTGGAAATTCAAAACCAGGAGGATGCTCCACATAAACGTCTTCCTTCAATATACCGTTTAAGAAATCATATTTTACATCAAGTTGATATACCTTCCATTTGTGTTAATGAAATGGTTATGACAGTGCCTAACCTTGCTACTTAAGCAAAGGTTTCACCATAGTTGACACCAAACTGTTGTGAGAATCCTTTGGAAACCAACCTTGCCTTATGTTTCTCAATTTCTCCTTTTTCATTCAGCTTGGTCTTATATACCCATTTTATGCCAATTTTGGTTTTGTCTCTTAGGAGATCAGTTAATTCCTAAGTTTGGTTCTTCTTTATGGCAACAATTTCTTATTTTGTTGCAATAACCCAATGATTTTCTTTAACTGCTTCTTCGAAATTGGTTGGTTGAGATGAAAGAAAGACAAATGTATTTTGTTGGTCAAACTCATGCTCTCGCTCATATATTTCTCTAATGCTTCTTATTTTTTTATTGTCTTCTAAAGATGTTGAATCATTGGTGGATTCACTGCCTGAAGATGTACTATTTTCAGAATGGTATGGCTCTTCTTGAACCTGCAATCTTGGTAGCTGTGGTGGATAAAAATGTTGATTTCAAGCTTCATCAACATGATCAGACCAAGATTTATTTTCAAAAAATTTAACATCTTTTCTTTAGACAAACTTCTTGGTAACTCGATTGTAAAATCTATAGGAATTTGACTACTCACTATAGCCTACAAAAATACATATTTCACTCCTATCATCAAGATTCTTTCTTAGATGCTAAGGAACATGTGCAAATGCTACTGACCCAAAAATTCTAAAGTGAGATACATTTACATTTTTACCATCCCATGCTTCTTAAGGTACTGCATCTTGGAGAATGATTGTTGGAGATTTGTTGAGAACATATACTACATTCGAGACAACTTCAACCCAATGGTCATTTCAAAAACTCTTCTCACGAAGCATACATTTGGCCATGTTCATGATTGACTAATTTTTCCTTTTGGCTACTCCATTATGTCGTGGAGTATATCTTGTTGTGTTCTGCGTGATGATTCCTTATTGTTGACAAAAAGTTTTGAAGTCATTGGAGGTGTATTCTCCTCCTCGGTCAGATCTGAGTACTTTCAAAGGATTTCCACTCTGCTTTTTTGCTTATGATTTGAACCCTTTGAATCTTGAGAAGGTATCTGATTTATTCTTGAGAAAATAAACCCATGTCTTCCTACTATAATCATCAATGAATTCCAAAAATTAAATATTACCAACAATGTATTGTGTCTGCATTGGGCCTTGTATATATGTATGGACTATCCCTAAAGGCTCTTTTGCTCAAGAGGAAGACGTGGGAAAGCTATCACTTTTATGCTTAGAGAAAACAAAAATTTCACAATTACAATCTTTTTCATTCATAACAATGAGACCAATGACCATTGAATGTTTTTGAAGTATACTTAGACTCTTGAATGGGCTGTGGCTATACCTAGAGTGCCATAGTTGAGACTCGTCTATTCTTGAAATATTGTGGGCAAAAGACTGTGAAAGATTTGGAATTCTAAGAGTCAATCAAAACATCTTATTCTTGGTTTTTTCAACCTTCGCTATCAATCTTCTATTAAGAGGTTTGTTATAGATATAACATGTGTTACCTTGGTATATTATATCATAACCATATTCCATCAATTGACCTACACTAATGAAGTTATGCTTCAGATGTGGAACATAATAAACATCTAGTATGTATTTATGATGATTTTGTTTGGTAAGGATAGGGACAAAACCTTTCCCTTCAATTTTAATACAGGAACGATATCCAAGAGTGATTTCAGTGTTATGGAAGCATCAATGCAATAAAGTAGATTTTTGGTTCGTATCATATGATTGTTGCAGCCACTGACTAGAAACCAAAGGTCCTTGCTGTGACTGTCTTCAAAAAGATGACAGGAAATAAACGTTGTTTCAGAGGATTCTCATTCATTGTTGGAGAGATGGAAATTTCCTTTTTGCTAACCTGAGTGTTTCTTTCTATATTCATGTTCATAATGCCCAAATTTCTTGCATTAATAACATTAGGCATTCAATTTTCTCCATGTTCTGCTTCTTTGTGTGTTTGGTTTTGTGAAGGTATCGACTACTCTACTACATGATGATGTTATGCTTTTCCTTTGCCTCGACCTTTGCCTTACTTTCTACTGTCATTATATCCTCTTCCTCTGCCTCTACCAAGAGAGAGTTGTGATTTGAAAGCTTGTTCCATGGAATCTTCTACCAAGTTAAGTCTTGTTTCGTGTGCTAGAAATGATCCAGTCAATTATTCTATCGAGAAAGTTGTAAAATCTTTAGATTCCAGAGTGGCTGTTATAGCCATGTCATATTTCTTGGGCAAGCTTTGAAGGGATTTTTCGACAACCTTCTAATATGTAATGGTTTCACCAATGAGTTTGATCTGATTGATTATTCTAATGACTCTAGTCATGAACTGGTCCACATTCTCTATTTCAGTCATCGTCAGGTTTCGAACTAAGCTCTTAACGTTTGCAATTTAACAATATTTACTGTATCATTACCTTGATAAGAAAATTTCAAACTATCCCAATAATATTTTGTTGTTGATGCGTTGGTTATCTTGTCGAAGATAAATTCATCGACTAAGTTTTGTATCCAACATTTGGCTTTGTGCTCTTTCTTTCTTAGTTCTGCAACGATATTCCTCTTATTATTGTTCATGGATGCTAATTGTTCTTGGGTTGGCTCTATATAACCATTCAGTAGTATTATAGGCCATTTTGTCACATCCAATCAGTGATCCTCCTAATGGGATCAATCAACATCCTATTCCCCCTTGTCACCATCTTGCACAAAGCCCTAAGCATATTCCCTTCATCCCCTAGAGTTTCAACCCAAAGCTGCTTCATCTGAAATAGTTTGAGGATTAGTGCTCCCTATAAGCTTACTTGGGTGCTTTCACCTACATGTTGCTCAACTGTGGCCTGTGTTGGTCACCAATAGGTTTCTCCCCTTTGCACCTACGTTGATTCTATAAATCTAGGAGAATGATTGAAATTCCGGAAGCTTCCCCTTCTAAGAGTTTCCTAAAGTTGTTTTAACTACTTACCTTGGATAAAACATTTAGATCCTATCCTTCCCTACTTTGGATTTTTCACCAGTTATCCTTTGATCTTATCCCTCCATCAAAGGCGGATCTCTTACCCTATATTGGTAATTAGATAAGAACTCCCAACTTACCCTACTTCTCTATATATTCCCAACCTTCTATGTGGTTGGGGGTTGGATTTTGGAGAGTGATTCTTCCCTTGTGCTGCTATGGTGAGTGGTAATTATCTCATTTGTTTAGGGTGATTGGAGGTGCATATTGTGACAAGGAAAGGAAAAGTAAAAAACTTGGAGGAACTATTCTACAAGATCAACTGCTACTTATGGTTGTAATCTTCTTCCATTTATATTAATGCAAAGAATTCATTGTTTTCCTATATGTGATGTTGTTATTCCACTTATTTCTATACCATGTTGATCTATTAAATGAAGTATCTAGATGATACTGCATAGATCTGGTAGTTTCTTGGCTTGTGTTATATGGCTGTGCAAGTTCTAATTTTTCATTCAGAGCTGGAATTGGAGCTTCCAAGCTAAATAAGGAGCGAAGTTTGAAAAGGATTCCAAGTAGGCCTCACTCCATCATCTATTTAATTTAAGGAAACACATTGTGTTCCTTGTCTCTCTATTGCTCTAGGTTAGCCACCAACCTAGGGGAGATAATTCTGTTCGGAATCATAAATCACGTATAACAAATTGGTGACCATACTAGGGAATAGAGTATTACCTTGGTGGTTTCCTTTTCCATTGTCTTTGATTACCTCTTGACAAACCTTTGTTGTATCATCCAAACAAGAACAAACCTAGGAAGTGATTTCATTGAGCCCTTTTTGCAATTTTTGTGTCAGAATCCTCTTTCCTAGGCTGAACACACCCCTTGTTCCTTTGACAGAGCATCGCACCTCAACTTGGCCCACTTTGCACCAACATTGCAATGCACTGGTGCCTCTTCTACACCAACATTGCTATTTGTGCATGAATTTTTCCTTGGTTCATAAGCCTCTTTTTGGTCAGCTTACTTCTAGCTTAACTTCCCTGATTGTTTAGTGTCTTGTTGTCTCTCTAAAGCCTCCATTTGGTTTGCATTTGTTATTTTCCCTTTGGTAAGAATTGGCTATGATTTTTCTTTGTTCTTATCATTTGGTCGCTTACAAACTAATTTCATTTGATTGCTAGTCGCTTAGATGAATTGTTGTTCTAGTCCTCATTCTAAAAAGTGTAATTGAATCAGTAATTGAACATTTACATCTTACTTTTAATCATTTCGAAAATTAAGTGTGGTGAAAATAATTTTTTTGCATAAAAAATTAGGGTTTTTCATGTGCATTAACATAGTAATAGTTGCATTGGAAAGGAAATTGCATCTTGCATCTTGTTTGCTGCATATTGTGTGCTACATCTTGATTGTTTCTTCCCTTCCTTAGCTAGATTTTCATTGAAAGAGAGAAGATTTCTAGTCTCTCATGTTATATTTGCATTGAAGAGTATTCAAGTAACATTCACGGTGAGCCCCAAAACTGAAACATAATAAAAGATAAAAAGTAAAATTTATTGAATCAACCTAAGGAGAATTTATAACATTAACACAAAAATTTAGAGGCCTAGGCTAGAGACATGTTCCAACATTGTTAAATGTAGGAGCTTTCGTTGCTTTCCAGCGTTGCATCATGGGGGTGAAATCATGTTCCATGTATGTGAGTGTATAGGATCATACTCCACATACCTTCAAGTATAATAGTGGTGGTCCACACATGTAAAGTATATGGGAACACTCTCATCAAATGGTTATGCATTAGACAACACTACTATAGACTGCACTCCCATGTACTGTCGCGTATATTCTAGGAGTCTCCAATAGGTTTCTATACATCCATAGGTAACTGAGTCTACTGCCTTATATACCATTGTACACCAAACACAAAATTCAGGGAGATCGGCTACCATACATTAAGTCCTTGGTTCGCCAAGGTGTATATTGTAGTTCATGGTTTCTTGATAATCCTTTATGCCTAGATTACCCTCTTTTTGATTTATTTATTTTTGTGTTAATAAAATCTATTATCCAACGTGGAAGATCAAAATCCCCCTCCTCGTCATTCGTGTAGAATACGAAATAAACCTCCTCTTCCTCCAGAGGCTTCTCCTAATGATCATCCAAAGCATAAGAAAACACAAACTACCAAATCAGGAACATTAGGAACTACGGCCCTCCTTATGATATTGATCAGCAAGAATCATCTGTCCCTTTGACTTTCGAACTCGAGACTACATCTATTCTTGTTGGTGAAACTGACACAATTGAAACATAAGTCCTTGAAACTTTGTTACCTGAGGTCATTGAATATGATCTCTGTGAGTTAAAAACTTTGTTTCCCGAGGTTATTGAACATAAGGAGCCTCATCCATCTTCTCTTCCTTTGTTTCAGATATACCAATATATTGTTGAATTGAGGCTTCTGTGATCCATATCAAGTTTACGAGAGATTTTTTGGCTTAAATCACATGATATTTCATTTGTCGATGCATTTCGAACCAACCAGTGTGGTTCATTGTCGGGACAAGTTGAAGAATCATATCAAGCTTTGCATGTTAAATAGTTAGAGCAGAACCTCTAACGGCTATAACCATTGGAGGCTCTGCTCTGACTATTTAACATGAAAAGCTTGATCTGTTTCTTCAACTTGTCCTGATGATGAACCACACTGGTTGGTTCGAAACACGTAATACCATGTGATTTATGCCAAAAAATCTCTCTTATAACTAATATATCTTGGGCTTGACGATGAACCTCTTTCATAAAAACTTGTGGGTATTGAAGATATCCCTCAAGAAGAGCCTCGTCCTTATACTCTCGTTCATTGGGAAGGAATTTATTTCTATCAAAATAATCCTCTTACGTCTCTTCAACCTCCAATAAAATCTCCTTTACCTGATTCTTTGGGCCTACCCGCGGATCTCTCACAGAAATATTTATTAGGATTGTTAACCATGACTGGAACTGATTCAAACTCTCAGTCTGTGTCCACAACTATGGTTGAGACATTAAGTGTCGCTTCCTCATCTATGTTTGTAACAACATAAAAAACTCATTTATATGGTGACTCGTATGTCTCGTCTGGCTATCAGTCATTATCTAGTACCTCTTCTGGTGTGGCTTCCAGTCCTTGGACGTCTACCATGTCATCCAATTTGGGAACAACATCTGGTACTTCTCTTATGAATTCCACATGGTTTTCTCCTCTTCCTCCATCTACACCTACAATAGAGCAGCATGTTGGCCCTTATATAAGTGGGCAAAGCTACCCTCAACAACCTAACCCTCCATATGTTGGGAACCCTTGATCTGTATCATGGTTTCCTCCATCATCCCCTCCTCCCATGGTAGGGGGTAAAGCTATTGTTGATATACCTCAATATGGTAACCCACCTAGTTATAGTCCTCCTTATCTTGGAATGGATTCTTGTGTTTGGAAACCTACTTTACCTGTTCAACCTGGTTCATTTTGGGATCGATTGTTGAATCCTGAAACTGTACCATCTTCATCACAAATCCCTACCTATCGATCAACACCTCAACAAGTTCAAATACATGTGATCCACCTTTACAACATATGCCAACAGTGTCTTGTTCCCCCACGGGGGATTCACTCAGTGAACCTCTGACATATCACGTGCGTTCGTGGCATATTAAACAATACCCTTAATTTGTATACATATTGGAAAATCCCTTTAAAAATCACATTATTTAACCCCCTACCAATATGAACCCAATACAACTTCCAATTTAAAAAACCCCTACTTTCACTAGATATTATAGGTATCCATTTTTTCATTAACATTTTTTATACCCCTTTATATTTTTTCATTAACTTAAAGCACCATTTTTTATATTTTCCAATATAAAAACCCTTTACCCCCTATATATCCCCCAATATATTATGTCATTTTTTTCTCAACATATATCCTCCAATATGAACCCACGTGGTATGGTATTGCTCCCCTAGTGAATCCCCCGTGGGTTCCCCCTAGATCCCAATTAGTGAATTGTACAAGGTCCCTCACCTTCTCAATCACTTGTGCAAGGTACTCCTCAAGTTTAGGTAGATCAAATTCCTCAAAATTTGACACAGTCTCAATCAAACCTGTACTAGGGGGAAATGCAAACCTTTATCGGGCAATAACATGGATCACATCAATTTCCTTTTAAAGGCCAACAAATCCAAGCCGAACCATTCTAGCAGCTTTATCGCCATCCTAGACAGGGAAACAAAATCACTTGTATGCTGGTTATCAAAACCCTCCATATTATAGTAACCAAGTTCCTTATTATCAAAGTCGTCCTTACCCAGGAATGCAACTGCTTGTTACCCAAGTTATCCCATCATATCGAGGTCATCCATCTCCAAACTTTAATCGGTAGTTGCCTTTTGTGGCTACTCTTGAATTACCAGATTTAACTCAGCTTACTAATGACCCATTAGTCATTTTCCATGGTGGTCGATTATTCCCACTAAGTTGCCTGCTGATATCCTAAAGTTCAATGGGAACCCTAGAGAAGACCCATCGACGCATGTAATGACGTATCATCTATGATGTTCATCCAACTCCCTTAATGATGATTCCATTCGACTTCCTATGTTCCAACGAACACTTACAAGTACCACAATTAAATGGTATCTTGAGTTACCTAGAGTGTCATTTCACGACTTCATCACCTTAGCCACTACCTTCCCCACACATTTCTAGTTTCCCATGAAATACAAAACTAGAATGGAACTATTGACTAACTTCAAACAATCAAACTCTACTCACATTTCAAATAAGATTCATGAGTGGAGGCACTATTGTCGATTGGACAAGACTTATGTTCTCGAATAGTTGTTAGCAGAATGGTTTGTCAAATATCTATTAGCTCCCATAACATAAGATGTGGTTGAAGGTGGAGTCATGACTGAAGAGAAAGTTATTGCTTGTGCTCAATTATTAGATATGGTTTATACCCAATTAGGCATGCTCTATGATAAGAGACCAAACACTCTGAGACCCTCGAATAATGTTCCTCCTCCTCCTCCTGGTAAATAATCTCATGCTACCTATGGCATTATAGGTTCTGCCAGTTCACAATGTGTGAGTAAGCCACCAGGTATTTCTCTTACCTCTCCTGTACAAAACCATCCATCCCATCCTCTTACGACTTTTCTTTCGAGATCAATGATGTCTCATCTGATAAAGGAAAGTCTCAACAACAACATGGAAGAAAGAAGAAAGGTAAAGTTAAAAAAAATAAAGATTCCTCATTGCAAGATAAACAAAAAAAATCGTATTTTGATGAGAAATGAAAACATTGATATCCATGTTTTATTTGTAACAAGGGTCACTTTACATGTGATATTCCGCACCATGCTAAAGTGAATCAGTTTCTTAAATCATTCACTTCTCCCACTATGTAGACTGACTTGTTTCCCAAACAGGAGACTCATATGGTTGCCTAGGATGCATCTTCCTCTAATACAATTTTGTTGCTTTCTTCCTCAAATCTAAAATATGATGTCATGGTGGCCACTCAGAATAAGTATTGTGGTAATTTGAATCTATCGAACGTTTATGCTACTGATCAACTTTCCAGTTCGGCACCACCTTCATCTGATCCTGTTTGACCTGTGGTTTCTATGGAATTGACTATCAAGCATATGAAGGGTGTTATCTATAAGTTTGATTTCAACCCTCGTTTCAGAGCTACTCAAAATTACAACATAGTTGAAGACTTGGCCCAGTATCCATCAGCTATATCGACTCTCAAGGTGTTGCAAAATTGGCCCACCCAAAAGAATACCTTTTTGTCAGCTATCAGATGTGTTGATGCATCAGATTCCAACCTAGTGGTTTTCTCTTATGAAAACTATACCCCTCGACTTCCGACTTAGTTAGATTTTATGATTCATGTCATTTTCCATGGTAAGAACATTCATCGTTCTATTTTGGATGAGGTAGCCTTGACCTACATAATCATTCCTTGTCTTGCTGGAAGGTGATTGGTTCACTTGAATTGAGTCATTTGACCACCACATTAAAATCCTTTGATGGAAGGACATATAAACCTTGTAGGATTCTTTATTCCCTCCAAGTGGAACTAGGGTGAAAAACTGTCTCTGTTGAAGTAGAATTTATCGAAGGAACTCTAAATTATAATCTTCTACTGGGATGTACATGTGTTTATGCTATGGCTACCATCATTTCAACTTACTTCCGAATGATGGCCTTTCCTCATAAAGGCAGGATTGTGGCCATAGTTCAAATCACCTTTCTCGCCTTTGATTCCAATGTTACTAGAAGTGTCCCTCTTGTAGGGGAAGCCCTACATTCCTATCATCATGTCAGAGTTGGGTCATTGAAGGATTCATCGCTTATGGGAACCTTTTCACTCCCTTCCCCTCCCATTCTTAGCTCCTCCTCTTTGGTGGCCTATATCAATATGATATCATCCTCTACAATCGTGACTGATCCATGGATTGTATCTGATGAAACTAACATCAAAAGTTTTGGAGACCAAATGCTACTTAGCCCCATTGAGAAACATTATGAAGCCATCTATTTGGCTTGTGCAACCCATAATTTTTATTCAATCGATCACTGGATTATGGCATGCCCTCTAATCCTTTCTCGTGTATAGTATCTACAAACCAAAGCATCATGGAAATCATGATGTCAAACAATGCACCATGGGATGAACATCATCATCATTCCTCCTTCCCAAATACCATTAAAGATAATCTCAGTGGTGTGTACCTACCTAATTTTCGTGAACCCTTTACGAATTTTGTCGCCATTCATGAGATCGACTCTTAAAAGAACCTTTCGAATATTGAAGAAGCCATTCCTCTTGATATTTCAATTAAACCAGGAATAATCGAAGATTTATACATCAGAGCATCTTGTTCTTCATCTGAAATTGAGATTTATTGAGCCCCTTTTCATGAGTTTAACAATATCTTTGCTTGGACATAGGAAGAAATGCCAGTTATAGACCCAAACATAGTAGTGCATGAAATCAAGACATATCCTCATGCCAAACCCATCTGGTAGTGCCTTTGTCGAGTCCATCCCAAGAAGGCTATTGGCATAAAAGCTTCTTTGGGTTGGTTTCATATACCATGTTCCTTTAACTGATTAGTATTGACATTTCCCTTGTCATGAAGAAACTGGGCACAATCCGAGTATGTGTCGATTATGTGTTCATATATATTTTATTCAATAAGTTAATAGTTTAATTACTATGCAATATGATGATATATTGGTATATTTATATATATATCTCTATTATTAATGCATAATGGTTACTTTTTGTTACCTCTATGCATTACTTTTATATATTATATATTTTCATTATTTATTTCTTATTGGTATATAAGTATTATTAAGGTTTTAGGTTAATTCTTTAGGGTATTTATTCGCCTCATTCCTTAATTATAATAATAAATATTAAGGAGTTATAGCTATATTGATTATATTATGTATATTAGTATATATTGTTAGTGTGTTCGTATTATTTATTTTTTACTATACATTATGTTGTAGTATTATACATTAGTATATATTAATATTCTATTATTATGATATGCGAACTGTGATGGTTGTTATATTTATATAATTAAATATTGTAACGAAATTAATTTTAAACTAACCTGAAGTAAATAAGGAATTTTTTACCTAATTTATCTTTGGTCCAGAAGGATAGTAATTAATATTATGGTTAAAGGGTTTTATATATAATTATTTTTAGGAACTTAAATAAATAAATAAACTATTAATCTATTTTATTTTTTACCTAATTTAACTGATTTCTACTAATAAAATAATAAATATTGGGAATAATAATATTAATTAGAATATTAATAAGGTAGTAAGGTCCTTGGGTCATAATTAGACGTTAATTGGTTTTAGTTGTTGGAAACTCTGTTCGAACAATTTAAAGTGTTGGATTAGATCTGTCTCCTCAACTTGTCCTGACAATGAACCACACTAGTTGGTTCGAAACACGGCGGCAAATGTCTTACCTAATGTGATTTACGCTGAAATCTTCTTATAACTATGTGTCGATTGTCGGGCCATAAATTGATCTTGTCTGAAAGACAACTGCCCGACCTTTTTTATTGACTATATTGTTGATGACTGCACTGGATGCGAGATTTATTCATTTATGGATGGATTCTTGGGTTATAATAAAATCAACATTCTCTCGGCGAACCAACCTAAAACCTCATTTATTTGTCCATGGGGTGAATTTTCTTATAGGAAGCTCCCTTTCGATTTAAAGAATGTAGGGGCCACATTTCAACATGCGATGGATTACACTTTCCATGAAATCAAGCATATCATGCAGCCCTATCTGGATGATATCCCTGCTAACTCCAAGCATTGGGTTTATCACCCCATGCATTTATGAGCCATTTTTCTCTATTGTAGAAATTATAGCATTCATCTTAACTCGCACAAATGTGTGTTCTATGTCAATTCTTGTTGACTCCTTGGTTTCATCATTTCGAAGTAAGGAATTCATATCGATCCTTCAAAATTCCAGGCAATCATTGACTTTCTATGCCTTCCTCCCTCATTCAGTTACAAAGACTCAAATGGAAAGCTAACTTTCTGAGGAGGTTCATCCCTAACGATGTTGAATTGACCAAAGGATTTACTCACTTAATGAAAAAAGGGATTCCCTTCCATTGGGATGACCTTTCACAAAAAGTGTTTGATGCCTTTAAAGATGTGCTAGTTCAAGCATCTCTCTTATATCCCCTTGACTACCAACGTGACTATTTTCTGTAGCTTGCTGCCGCCATCTCTACTATAGCTATGGTGTTGGTCCAAGAAGATGATATAGGGACTAAAAATCCCATTTATTATCTGAGTTAGAACCTCAATGATACCGAGATCCGGTATACTCATGTAGAAAAGTTAGTTTTGGAAGCCATTCAAGTCATCCAAAGATTTCACCATTACATCTTGCTTCACAAAACTATATTCGTTTCAGATTGCAACCCTATGACATACACATTGTCACGTCAATTTTTGGGGGGTAAATACTATAAGTGGATCATTGATCCAGGTGGATGTTGGTGGCCACCCACCTATCCCATTTGGACCCCCACAATTGTCTATTTCAGCTTTTTCAGTTTCCTAAATTGTAGCACAGTTTACTATTTTTAGCAGTTCTTCGGGTCCTGAACTTCTGGAGCCGTTTTGAGGCCCTAAACGACGTCTTTTGGGAAATCTGGGGGCAACATGGGTCCATGGACTGATGTTGCCCTTCCCAAAGTGGTAGTTCTCGGA
>APFE031199114.1:0-32036 GCA_000404065.3 Pinus taeda
CCCCCTAGCGATTTTGGTGTCTCCCATTGCCCCAAGTTCATGGAAACTTTTTGACTTAGCCTCAAGTTTCCTACTTGGAATTTTTGTGGATTTTGATATCATCCACCTTGCTTGTGTAGTGGGAGTTTCATTAGACCTTTCAATTGCACTTACCACCAATGAATTGGAACAAAGATTATCAACATAGGTGAAACTAAACATTTCTTTTATATATATATATACATTTTATCCTAGTATCCTTCCTCTTTTTTTGTTGATTGCCGCTATCAGAAACAAAACCATTGACAAAAACCTAGAAAACCAATATCCATTTGTCCATCTACAAGGCTAAAAATATTAGATCCCACTTGTAAAGCGAAACTAGGACCTAAATAGTCAACATAACAAAACTAGACCTACCCATGAAGGGAACCCAGGTCGGAAATTTTGTTGTTATGATCATGCATGAAGAAACTAAAGAAAACCCAAATATAAAACTAAAAAAAATAGGAAGGAGGTAAGTGCTTGTCACTATGCTTTGCCTCATAAAAAAATATTAATTGGAGTGTCTTTGAAGGTGCATAAATCCTGTGCCATGATTTTCCCTCCCTATTTTTTAACAAGACAAGAAACAATCGTAATAAGAAACTTGTTTTCCTTTTCAACCATATCCAATATCTTGTAGATGATTTACTTTTCTTGCTCTTGTAATGATAATGCCTCAACGATGAAGCCCTTTGTGTGTCAATAGAGCTCCCAATTTTATTGGAACTTGGTGCCTTTGGTGTGTGAGGTTCCCAATTTTGTCACAAAATGATTTCAGGGTCCATCTACCCTTTCTCTACGAGTGTTTCAGAGGCTTTAGTGCACTATTCTATTTTTTAAATGTAGAACCTCTACCCAGAGGAGGCGGAAACATGAAATGCAATAGATGTCATTGTCACATCTCTCTTTGCTTTCAAGGTGTGGAGTATCCCACAATAAGGGCCTTGCTTTTGCTCCTAAGCGAGGAGTCATATTTGTGCCCATAGTGCGTAAAATCCAAAATAATAGAAAACCTAACTAGTAAACCTTAGCAATTGGTTAGAAAAATTGAAAGACCAATGATGCAAAGGAACGTAGGGAGTAATTACCATTTGAGATCCCCCTGAGTCGGCAAGTTCCTAGATATTTAATCTCATTATTCTCGGTCATGGTTTATGGGTCGCATTAAACCTTCACATGCATGACTATGATCTCCCTAATTCTCTCATTATTTACTCATGCGGCCATGTACTCTTGGTTCTACGCATGTCGCAAATTTAAAGTCCCATCTTCATCACTTACCTACGAAATGAATACAATGGATTGATTAGAGGAACCATCTCATGCTTGTAAATATGTACCCTTTTCCACATCACTAATATAATCGAAATGAATTACGCATGGCTTAACACCAAATCATTCCCACCCATTTGCCCACTTATCACCACACGTGGGGGTTGGTGAACCTTAACATTACTACTCACATATAACTTAATAAAATTTAGTACTTTATTTTATATGTCCAATAGGAGTTGTATATATCGAGTCAGAGGAATTGCCCAGATAGTCAAAAGTGGTCGGAATCTAGGCAACAAATTTTCAAAAAATCTTGCAGTAGTAGTGTTTGAATCATGTTTTTGATGGTGGAAATGGATTCAACACCATCAAAAACCTCTAAGGCACCCAAAATCTTGAAATTTGACAACTATAACTTGGATTTACAAAAATCCCTGCCGGAATTTATCAAAATATGATTAGAATTCTATGATTTTCAAAGCAAAAAAACATTTAATTAACTACAACTTTCCAATATATATTTATTATTTTGTATTTTTTGAGTGGGCCTGATGGTTAAGAGCATGTGTTTCCTCCTAAGAGGTCACAGGTTCAAAACCAAAGGGGGGTAGAGTATGTATGCCTTCGTAGACTTAGCAGTCAAATTGCTGCGTGGAAGTGGGTCCCTTGTCCCACAAACAAGAGGGTCTCAAACACCAATTTAGTGTCTGGCTTAACTGTGACCTTAAAAATGGATAACATAGATAACAACATATTCTTGGAAAGTTAAATATAAGTATATTTAAATGGAATGGGTACACATAAAGAATGAATGACATTCCTTTAATGTCTTCCTTCTTTTTCTAAATGCAACTTTCTAAATATAAATAATTAACAATTATTAAAAAAAAAAAAGGAAAAACAGGTAATAGTGGTTACCACCTTCCTTTTTAAGCTTAATTTGTGCCAATTAATTAAAATAAATTTCCGCTTTTGAGTTCATTGCTAGACACCAACATGGTAAATAATAAAGATGCTAATGAATATTTTTCTAATGGGTTTTGGTTTTTCATTTTAATATGTTCTTGGACATTGTGAAGTTTTCCAATGGGTAATAATAAAAACTTGTACTAATCCATTTAGTGCTCAACTACCAAATTCTTTAATAAAGTTATATATATTATATAATTATTCTTCAGGTAGATTCGATATATGGTTGTTTTTTAATATTTTTTAAAATGGTAAAACTTAAAAACATAAATGATGCATTTATCTATTTTAATATTAATTGTTTATTCCCGACGGGGTGTTAAATGTTGGTGTGGAGGTGGAGTTGGACTGAACGACCTTTGTCTTTGGGAATTATGCACAAGAAATGTTTTAATGCTTTTGGCCTCAGATGACCCGCTCATCACCTAATATGTCTTTCAACTTGATTTTTCTCATGATACCTTGGTCTCCAGATTAATGTTGAAACCCACAACATAGGTATAATAACTAATGTACTTTTGCAAGAAAGGAAATGACACACTTATACCTAGTGGGTTTAGGAAGCTTAACGTTGTAACCAATAACATAAGTAGAATAAATCACACAGGAAAAATAAACCACACAAGCAAAAAAGTGGTGACTTGCTCAAGTTTTTTGATGATACTGATCCCTGTAACAAAAATCCATATGAATGATGGAATGCTGACAAACTGTAATGTGCATAATCCAATCCAACAAGATGTATTAAAGACAATATTGCAAATTAAAAAAATAAAAATAAAAAATTTGGTGAAGCACAATTTTCAAACACAGAGTAAATTACTTACCAGATTAAGGAGTTGTAGCAATGTAAATAAACAGAATAATTACTAAACTAATAGAAATATAAAGAAAATTGGAGTCTAATCTATATAATTACAAGAAGCACATGAATAAGGAAGGGACCCTACCTCCTTAGGCGAGGCCCTAGTTATGAAAGCAATAAACACCTAAGTTATTAGCGCACCATATGCACAGAGCATAATAGAAATGGAACAAAATCACATCTTTGTATTAACAAATGCTTAGAATACAAACACAATTAATTGTCCACCCTAGCTTGTGTAGAGAGGGCTATTCTTATACATAATTTTGTAGCCTTAATTTAATTAAGGCATCGAGGGACAACCATGAGAATCCTTAGATTCTCAATTTGTTCCTTTTTTTTTACAACATTTTCACCAAAAAGTGGAAAAATTAGGCAAATGTTGACTCATTTAGATGTTGTGATAGGTGGTAGCCAAGGCCAATCTTTTTCTGTAGTCAACCTTTCCTTTCTTGGTATTAAACTACCTTTTTTCACTTCCTACATTAGGTGACCAAATGGTCAACTTGTTGATAAGCAATTTGTTAATGACAACTATATGGATGGAGGTTTACTAGTGCTATGTTGTACCAATTGTCCCTGAGTTGCAACATTATCCTCAATGGTCAACTACTAGGATGTTGCAGGGTTTGACTGGGGTGTGTTGCAACATCAATTTTGTAGCACTGACTCTATCATGTTACAGTGGTGGAGTTGCAACACTGCACTATCATATTGCAACAACATGTTGCAACACTAAACTTTGTTGTGTTGCAATGACGCGTTGTAGCATTGAACTCTCTCACATTGCAACAGTGTGAGTTGCAACACCTACACCCTGCTTGTGTTACAGTAAATGGGTATCAAAGGTGTTGCAATGATATAGGGGTGTTGCAACAACATAAAAGGGTCTCACAACAATTTTCCTTTAGTGATGCTTGTATGAATTTTCCTGAAGTGATTTTCATGAATTCTCAGTGGTTAGCATAGAAATGAGAACTCTTTCCTAAATACATAAGAATGAACATTAAAGTGACATAATCTAACGAAAATTGTACCTTGATAAAAAATGCATCATTATGGGAAAAGTGGGTGATGGGGTGGTATGAAAATGGAAAAAGGTACTTAAAAAGGTGTTGGTCAGTGCTAAAAAGATGCCAATTTGGGTGCTCATCATCTCCTCCCCAGCTAAAACTATCCCTTTGCAACCAGATAATCAGTCTGAATCTAAGAGGGTGTGAATCCTATGGAGATTGTTGATGTTATAGTCAACATCCCCTACTTCATGGGCATGAAAATAATATTTTCTCTTCTCAATCTCCCTCCAACAAGCAATCTCTTTCTTCTTGGTCATGCTATAGTCTTTTGGATTTCTTGGGCAAGGAAACCAGATCACGAGATAGTGGAAATTGAGGCTTATCCATTGATTCCCATTGCATTTGATGTACTATGCACACTCACTAGTGCCATAACAAGATTATGGGGATTGAAGGGGTCCCTTTGGTGCATGTTCCGTGTGGTCTACATCTACCACTGATTGTAACCTTCTACAACTATCTTTTCTAATATATATATTTGTGTCCCATGAAATACTTCAACATGGTTGCATGAAGTTAGAAATTATAAATTTGCAAATCTAAATTTAAGTATAAGTAAATATGGGTAAATGGGGGTTTATCATACTTTAAATAAAATTTGAAATGAATGATCCAATTTTTCAAATTGTAAAACAAAAACTAAAAGATGATTTTTTAAGTGTGTTATTAGTGTTCGAAAGAGAAAGACACATGCCTATTTTCTAGATTGGGAAAATGGTGTCAAATGGTCTTCCAAGAGGGTTATTTTAACAAAGTTTAGGTTCTATGACAACAACAAGTAGCATTCTATAACAACCCAAAATGTTGGGTTAATAATTCATTTTTATTAAATCTAATTAAGAATAATTATTGTTAGTGTGATCATATTCATCATTAAATATTTATGGGAGCCCTAGTTGAGTCTCAGGCCATCTATATTCAATTAGAATTGGGAAAGTCTTACAAAAGTAGAACAATTATTGATCCAACAAAGTTAGATGCCCTTTTCATTGAATTCTATTTATCAAGAGTAAATTCAAAATGCTTCGAACACAATACAAGTCCTAAATTGGCAACAAAAAATGGACAATGTATTCTTTGATCTAAGGTCCAATGTTGATTGAGTCATCTCTAAATTGAGTGGACTAGTTTTAGAGGGAATCAAAGAAGATAATAGAACAATTAAATGAAAAAACTAAAGGAGTATATAGATTAAAGTTTTCGGAGTTCAAGGAAAATAACAAGAAGCAAGAAGAGTTTGGTAAGGTGGTTGAGTTAGCTTAAATGGCATTCCTTTTCTTAATCATTTAAAGTTTATTTGAGTTGTAGAATTTGTGCCTTCTGCAAGTAGAACACATAGTTTCTAATAAGAAATTCAACAATCTATTTGGATATTGTGAAATGGCTTACCATTCAAGAAAAGATAATCAAATTGCAAATCTCCAAAAACAATAAAGAAGTTGAAGAGACCATAGCATAATGTGCTCAATTTTAGGCCAAGCGACAGGGGTACCAAATTCTTGTTATGGGGTAATTGTAAAAGTCAATAACTAGGTGAATGCAAAGAAAGAAGCATCTCTTTGGTCGAAGCCATTATATTTTGAATCCTGCCCCCATGTTTATTCTAGGTTGCAATTAGCAAATTGGAAAGGGATATACATTTCAACTTGGTAATAATTAAGATAGTCAATTTTGCAAGGCATCCTTATATTGAAATATCACTTTTCTACAACAACCGAGATGTTTTTTTTTTTTTGTAAGCTTGGCAGGACTACATCTTCATCATGTCCAATATATCACCCCGATTGGAGTGGAGAATTGAATTGGTGACTTCACATCAAGGAGTGTCTTAACAGAGCACCCATCATCATCTATCCAAGTCCTCGTGGACAACAACCAAGATAAATTTTGATGTCACTCTAATTTTGCAATTTTTCCAAGGCATTGTGTTAAATATGAGATAGCATGATAGCCTTGGGGTAAATATTGATAAAGAAATGGTAGTGTTTATGATTACAACATGAACTTGCAACAAGGAACTTTTGATATAAAGTTCACCACATGAAGACATCGACCTACAAACTATAGGATACGATGACTTGGATTCGGAAACTTGCAAATAAGAAAATTAAAGATTACAAGATTGTGATAGAACATTTTGTATGGTGTTGCTAACTAATTAATTTTCATGTGATTTTATGTAATTCACGTATAATATAGAGTAACATGTTGCCCTTATCATGTCAAGATGCAATTGAACTAAAGTTATAGTTTGTAACATTGGTTCATATTTATTCTATGTATCTGATCTGTATGCTGCCATGGATATTCCAATGGACAACTCCTTGCAATAGATCTGATAATATTATATTTAAAATCTGAGATTCTACAATACTATAGTTTTATTTAATTTCTAGATCTGTAAAATTAACTGTAATTAGTGCATGCATGCAAAAGTAAATCAAGCAGAAAAGTAGAGAACGATAAAATAAGCTCTCACACACATAATACACAAGATATGCTCTCTGGGAAACCCTTTTGGGAGAAAACCCAGTTGGAAGGTGAGGCTGCTTCTCTCTCTCTCTCTCTGTCTGGAAATATGGCTACAGATACAAAGAAGTAATGTCTGTGACTCGTGGGCTGCTACAGTGCACATATCCTCTTTGTGTGCTCTACCTCCTATATCCCCTGACTATTTTTGTTCAACTATGGAACAAAATGCTCTCGAAAGAATGGAATGCCTCTTCCTCCTAGTGGCCCGGTTATAACACAACCCGATAACCTACTAGTGGTTAAGTTTGACTACATCAACTCTTAACTAGAGTTACAAAATAGACTCTTATAGAGATTTTTACATCACAAACACGTGGCTAGCCTCTTTTCCATGAATAATGGGGGCTGACACGGCATCCTCCCAAACTATAGGTGTGAAAATATGAAGGTCAACTTCTGAGTAACATAACTTTTGCATACGAACTTCGATTGACGCAATTCTTGCGCAGTTGGAAAGTTTTCTATGTGTATAATAGCATGAAAAGGTACACGCATATGTGGCAAATTTTTATCCCCAAACAACATTGTTTGATGCCTCAAAACGCTCCTGGAAGGTTTCGGACCCCGTTTTGCCACACTGGGTCCTGCTAGTAAAAATGGTCTCGTGAGCCAATTCCTCCATTTTTTCTACTCCAAATGCATCGAGATGGATGACAAACAATATAATGATCCAATTCGGATCAATATCTTATTTTGTGAAAATCCAAGCATTAAATAATAACAACAATGAAAAAGATCAATATCAAATTCCGTATTGTTTTTATGAGTTTCTATTCTATATAATATAAAATAAAGTAATGTTAGATTTCCTGTTCTTTTTCTTCTTTGACAATGTATTTTTGTTACAGGTCAATCATAAAAATGACAAGCCACTTGTACAATGATGCATTGAAATTCAAAATATAAATCTATATACAATTTATTGACATATAATTAAGTTATACAATTTTAGCCAATCTACACCTACATTTTTTATTCCTTTGAGTGCGAGCACACATGTTGGGACCCAAAAGATGGTGAACTATGCATGAGCAAGGCGAATCCAGAGGAAACTTTGGTGGAGGCTCATAGCGATACTGATGTGCAAATCATTCATTTGACTTAGGGATAGGGGCGAAAGACTAATCAAACCATCTAATAGCTGGTTTCCTCCGAAGTTTCCCTCAAGATAAATGAAGCTCAAAAGCGAGTTTTATCAGATAAAACAAATGATTAGAGGCATCGGGGACATAACGCCCAATAAATACCACACTTAATTATATAAATACTAAACCCACAACGAAAAAGGTTGAGATAGCACCAACTACATGCACATATTTTTTCTTAGAAAAACCTACTTACGAAGGTTGAGATAACACCAACCACATGCACATATTTTTCCTTAAAACCTCTTTAATTAGAATAAATGTGTAATTTGCATTTTTTCATGCTTAAAAAACTCTAAAATCACTCATATTGTGATGGTGGAAAATTAGCATTGATATACATTTTATATCTATATTCACGAAATTATAATGATAGTTTCAAATCACCCCTATTGTGATAGTGGTGATAAGTGGGGAGACTTGATATTATCTCTGTCCTCAACTGAAAAATTTCACACCCCTAAAAACAATTCAAATTGGAGATATCACAATCTGTACGTCCCCCAACCCCAATTTGAAAAAGATTAGAATGTGTTAAATCTCTTTATTTTCTTTGAGAATAAGAGCATTTGTATTATGGATAATGATATAGTTACAACATTTGAAAAAGATTAGAATGTGTTAAATATCTTTATTTTTTTTTAAGAATGAGAGCGTTGTATTATGGATAATAATATAGTTACAGCAAATGGAAAAAATTAGAATGGGTTAAATCACTTAAATTAATGGTCTTTTATCTAACATAAATTTCTAGACAGCTGAAACTTAGGACAGAAGTTTATCTAATTTAGTAAACAAATCTAAAAATTATAGTTTTTCAGTCACAGTATTGGAAGCATATGGAATGAATATAATCAATTTATTAAATAAAAAATAGGTAAGTTTATTTAAATTAGTCTAGATTTATCTTTATTCCAGATCAACCAAATATTCAAAAAGATTAAATAGTTTTTCACTAAAAAAAATTGCATCTCAAAGATTTGATCCTCTTAATACTTGATAAATCTATAATTAAAATAAATATAAACTGGTTTAATTATTAATTATAATTATATTATAAATTTAATTTAATTTTGTATTTTATTTTTATATTTTTGTAATTTGACTAAATGAAAATGTTAATATTACATACAATATTATATTGGAGAATAAATCTGATAACAACTCATAATACATACTAAATCAATATGATGATAATACAGATAATTTATATAAATAAACTGTAAATCTCATTCAAAATCTAGCTTTTTACAGCATGTTAAAAACTCTTCATCTACAATTGACCAGAGCTCCGGCTTGAAACGCATTGGAAGAAAACTCAGTTACATTACTGTCCTTCTAGCTATCAGAGAGCTAGAGAAACCATCCACTCTGAACCAGCCAAAATGTTTGAGTAAGACTTTCATAAACCTTGCCACTTCTAATCCTGGTCTGAATCATCTTCTCTGGGCCATGTGATCTTCCAGGGCATATAAAGCCACAACAGTGCTCTAGATTAGTTATCTTTAGACCTGAAAGATCCGATCAGCATCTTTGTCCAATCACCTTGACTTGCATTGCAGAATAGATTGTATCTCACTCTGCATCCACAGATCTCCGCAGTGACTGCTACAGATTTTAAAGGAAGGAATTGCAGTAGGATGGAGTTCACATGTCCAGAGTAAGTCTTCCTCTTATCAAAATTGTAATGGAAACAGTCAGGTTGCAGTAAAATTAAAGAACCTGTTGCCCCTTCACTCAAGTTCTTCTAAAAGCAAGACTAGAGAGACATCCCTACCAGTCGACCTACTTTAAAATCAATGACTGCATCATCATTCAGCTTTCCTGTCAATTCTTGAATACACCCACACCCAACAAATTCGCAGTGAAAACTGCTAGATTGCCTATGCAGGTGATTCCCATATCAGGGGATAAATCAACGGAATCTGTTACTGCTTCATCTAACTCAAACAGCAATTCTAAATAGCCATTTCAACCAGCCAGCCAACTTTGCAATCAACAACTTCATCATGGCTTGGCTTCCCTGCAGGTCCTTGAACACACCCATTTCAAAATACATTCAAGCAGAGAAGTTTTCCCCACCTGTGAATCAAACTCATTCCAGATTGTGCTTGCAAACGCTTATAGCTAAGTTGCAAATATCATATTGTTGGCCTGCTATAGCCAATTAATGTTTTCCAACTCTACTGTTGGGTGAAGGACAAATTAAGGGTGAATGACATGAATCTGAGGTCGATAAAGAGAGTGCAGAGAACAATTCTTTTCCATCCCCGAGGCCCACATACTGTAATTAATTCTATGGATGTAAGGAGGTATGGTTCAGAGAAAGTGGTCATTGGATATGCTGACTAGGTGTAAAGTTTATAAAGAAAACCCAGAATCATATGAATGGTAAAGTGCGTAAAGAAAGTGGGGAAGAATATATTCTTTTAGCATTTATGATGGAAAGCATTAAATGCCAATGAATGACATGAGTACAAAGTTGTTAAAGAAAATGGAGAATCATTAACTGTAAAATGGACAAAGAAAGTAGACAGATTATGCTCTAAAAACCTTTATGTTTTAGTAATTATTATATATAATTTACTTATTAATTAATTTAGTTTTGAATTGAGATGAATAAATTATATTAATAAATAAAAATTTAAAAATAAATATAATTGAAATACTTTTATGAGTCCTGGATGGTTGTGGGTTTCACATTTTTAAGATTATTAAAAAAATCAAACTAGTTATTATTTTAGTTTTATTCATAAAATTTGTATTTTTTGTTAATTTATTTTTTTATGAGAATTATGTGTTTTAAATCTAAGGTTAAATAAATAAGTTAAAGGTTAAATGAAACAAATGTAAATTAAATAAAAATAATAAAGAGATCATACTATTTGGAGATAATTAATTTGAGTTCTATGCATAGAAGTTGTATTTTAGGTCAATTTTATTGTTTGATTAGAAGTGTGTTTTTAAATCCAAGGTGAAATGAGAACTATGGTTTTTTTTTTTTAAGTTTAAGGCTAAATGAAATGAATGTGAAGTAAATAAAATAATAAAGAGATCATAGCATTTGGAAAGTATCCATATTAATGGTAACAATTTAATTCATAGATTTATATGAGATTGTAATAATGAATAGGTATAAGAGGCCCATGTGAGGTTGTAGCAATGAAGAGAGCAAAATGAAGAGAATTGAACTCAAGACAAATTAATGGTATATATTGGTTTTTAATCAAAATAATAGGTAGAAAATTTTAGCAAGGCACCCACATTATTGATAAATTTCAAGCTAAGGAGTTGTATGTGGAGTTGTAAGATGAAAGCGAACCACATAAGGGTTGACAACAAAGAAGTCTTATAGTGTTATAGATCCGATCCAAAAATATAAGACAATGCAAATAAACCCAAGAAATAATAAGATAGAATTACATAGAAATGTTTCTTTATTGATAAAACCCTTGAGGTAGAGCAACACCATACATTCATTCCTTAAGGAAGGAGAACACTCCACAAGCCATATGCCTGTTCATATAATATTCTTTGACCTCTCTTATGGGGAGCCTCTAGCCTCTATATAGGCCTCATACATACAATACCATGGGTCCCTCAATACCATCTATCTAATACCATGCGCTTATTACATTATTGTTAACTACTTGTGGTCCCTTACATGATACAGGTTAACCACCTTATTTATTACTATGGTCCATCCCATTATTACATTATTCCCTTGGGTACCTCCCTTTGTACTCCATATTATCCCCCCTAAGTATACTACATTCCACCCCCTTAACATGTTTCGTCACCGAAACATGAAAAGAACACAAATAATAAGATCTACTCAAAAGAGTAGTCCACTAGTACCATGCACTTGCATCTAGTCATCCAAGAGAAAGGTGGACTCTCAATCTTGTTGGTGCCTCGCTCACTTGAGATGGAAGTTGATCCTCGTAGCTCTTCTGTGTTGATGTATAGTAGGTGAATCGTCGCCACTCTCAATATGCCATGCGGGGATTGTTGTCCTTGTAGCTAATTTGTTGCCATCTTTTTGTTTATTTTCTTGCTGGGTGATGTGAGCAGTGAAATGCTGAAGGTTTAACCAACAATGTATATTTCTTTAATTTACCACTTAATGGAGCCTAATTGTTATCTGGTACATGTTGTGGTGCCTGTTGTGGTTTCTTATCTTCCAATATTACTTCAACCATTGAATCCTCATCTAATGTAACATTCTTTGTTGCAGCCTTCTTGGAATCTACCTGTTTTTCTGGTACCTGGTTTGATGTTTTTGTTTGGTTGTCGACCATCAATGGCTCATCATCTGATATGTCAATCCCTGGAACATCTTCTGCTTCAGCCTCCGTGGACTCTACCCGTTTATTGATGGAAATATCCTGTAATGTAATTTCCTTCTTTTTATACCAGAGCTTCAGGAATTTCTTCTGCACATTAATATTTATAGTACCCACTGATTCCATCCACGGGTATCCCAAAACAACATCCTCATTAGCCATATCTAAAGCATAAAAATCAGAATGCAATACATACTTGTCCATAGAAATCTTCAAATCTTTATAAACTTGCACTTGCTCATTATTCCATGTGTTTTGCTGGCACTTGTAATTTTTTTGCCAAGTTGACATTTATGAGATTTTGCTTACAACTTGGATTTATAGACACAATGATTTTCTCTTTCTGAATCAATCCATGAACCTGCAACAAGGATATATCAGTAGGAAATAACCCCACATGTTTCTCCTTATCTTGTTTTCTAGCCTGAGACCAATTGTCTAAAAGGACTCTTTCAAATTCTTCATCTAAAAGTTCGAGCCACGGCTTGTGGTTAAGTGAGAACCACCATCTGACAGCCTCATTTTTCATACCAAGCCCTAGGAAAAATCTCTAATTTTTTTGATATAATGACTTTTCTCTTGCTATGAATTCTTCAATAGTAGGGCTGTTATCTTTTCCTGTAATAAACATTTTGCTAGATGGCACGAAAAAATTCACTTGGTAAAAATTTAGAGTGGTCGCAATTTAGTCGATATTGCTCAGAATCTTTATTATGACCTGTTTTCGGAAATGGAATGACAATTCTGCATCTTTCCATGTGATGGAAATCCCGGTCGAGATACTGGAATTTTAGATCCGTGTTGCAACTCTCTCGCCGTCACCAAAAATTCTGAAAAAAATGCTGATTTTAAATCAACGATATCTCCTTCATCTTGACTCCGATTCGACTGATTTTTTTTTGAATTTGGGTATTTTTTCACAAGAAATCCAGATCTACAATTAGATTTTGCAGATTTTGCACCAGAACCTACAGATCTGCTCCGCAAACTCGCCGCCCCACAAAATGTCTGCAACAACACTGATTTTTAAATCAACGAGATCTCCTTCATCCGGACTCCGATTAGGCCAATTTTTATTTTTATTTTTATAATTAATTAAATTAATTAATTAATTTATTATTATTATTTTTTTAAAACTTGGGTATTTTTTCACAAACAATCTAGATATGCAATTAGATTTTGCACCAAAACGTACAGATCTAATCTGCAAACTCGTTGCCCCTAAAAATGTTTGCAATAGCAATGATTTTTAAATCAGCGAGATCTCCCTCATCCGGAGTCTGATTCGACTGATTTTTTTTTTCAAATTGAGTATTTTTGCGTTAGAAACTCAGATTTGGAATTAGATTCTGCATATTTTACACCAAAATGTACAGAACTAATTTGCAAACTTGAAGACCCAAAAAATCCCTGCAAAAAAATAAAAATAATAATAATAATAATAATAAAATAAAAATAAAAATTCATTCTCCACTTTGCCCAAGAAAGTGCTTTGATACCACTTGTTATAGACTTGATCCAAAATATAAGAAAATGCAAATAAACCCAAGAAATAATAAGATAGAAATAGATAGAAATGCTTTTTTATTGATAAAATCCTTAAGGTAGGGCAACACCATACATTCACTCCTTGAGGAAGGAGAACACTCCACAAGCCATATGCCTGTTCATACAATATTCCTTGACCTATCTCAATGGGAAGTCTCTAGCCTCTATATAGGCCTCATACATAGAATACCATGGTCACTACCATGGTTCCCTCAATACCATCTATCTAATACTATGGGCTTGTTACATTATTACTAACTACTTGTGGTCCCTTACATGATACGGGTTAACCACCTTATTTATTACTATGGCATATCCCATTATTATATTATTCCCTTGGGTACCTTCCTTTGTACCCCATATTATCCCCCTAAGGCATACTACATATAGAAAATAAGGAAACCACTGGGATATCATATTCAATTGGCAAGAGCACATGAAGAAATCGCTCTCTGGCGAGGAAAATTAGCCTCTCAATTCCTTGTTAGCCAAAGGGTGCATATGGTTTTCTCTAGAGTCCCTTGATGGTTAGGGTGGAAGATTGTTCCTTAGATTCTTGAAAGGAGGGTTTCTGAAGCCTCTCTTGTTGTGGATGTTTACAGTGAGTTATAAAGTCCCCAAGGTGGTTGGAACCATTGCGTTGTAGTTCGAAGGGTGGAGATTTGAATCTCTGGACTCCCTTGACATTCTAGGGTGGAGAAGAAGCCTCTGGATTCCATGGAATTTACTGGTTGTTGAATAACGGAAGGGTAGAGGCAACATGCCTCTAGAATCCCTTTGCTTTTTTTATTGTTAAATAGTTGGTGGGCGGAGGGGGAGAACCTCTAGAATCCTTATTTCAACTAGCAGTTGAAGTTTTAATCCCTTGAGTAAAAATCACCTTAGTCTTTGGAATTGACCTTGGGAATGACAATTGCAAGTGAGGTCTGGTTGCTTTTTCTTTATGGTTGGGTGGAGAGTTGTTGTCCTAGACTAAGTTGCCCAACTTCAATTCAAGATAAGTTTAAACATATGTAACATGTGCCATATAATTTGTGTTTATGCTATTAAGTTGATTTTATATTGTTTGCATGGAAGGTGCATGGTTTTGATATGATTAAAGAAATGTGGTTCTAATAGATAGTTCTTTGTGCCAATGGTTCTATACTAACATTCTTCATGCAAGGAAATATATATGCTTATTATTATCCCATTAGACCAATAGATCTATGAGTTAATATGAACTTGATTTTTACTAATTATTATCCACTGAAATGGCATGCAAACCTTTGAGTTGTTGTGAGTTGATAATTACTCAAATGTCTTAGTGAAAATGAAAGGACAAGTCCTTGTCCTATTTATTATGTCATCAAAAGAATTGGCTATTAAGCCCTATGTTATTATAACTCCAAAGTGACCTTAAAAAAATATTAAGGACAATGGGCTAAGCCTAGATTCAAGTCTAATGTTGACAAAACCAAACATCACAGTTGAGACATTGGCTAAGTCTCTTCAGAGTGGCTTATAAATTATAACAGGCGCAATCCCATTATTATTATCCCTCAGTGTTTTAAAGACTCCAGCTCGCAAGTTATTTTAGTATTGCTCCTCCCATACTTCCGAGATGGTTTTGACCAAGACCAAAACCTGTGAGAATTTTTCCTGAGATGGAAAAAGGTCCTCGTCATCTACTATGCTTCGAATTCCATCTTCGTGCGAAAAGCAGTCCCTGTTACTTAACGGATGTTGATTCTATTAATTTCTAGCAAAATCTTGATCTCAAAGATTTAGAGTGTATCTAGGAGAAAGGTTCAAGTTGGTTTCTTCTGAGACGAGAGTTTCTTCAAAGAAGTTTCCTTCGAGTTAGTTTTCTTCGAGATGGTTTCCTCGAAGATGGAAACATCTAACATAATTTTCTCTGAGATGGTTTCCTCCATGATGGAAACCTCTGAGACGGTTTCCATCAAGAAATTTTTCTCTGAGATGGTTTCCTCTGGGATGGAAACATCTGAGATGGTTTCTCTTTCGAGATAGAGTTACTTCCGAGATGGGAGATTCTTCCTATATGAGGATTTCCTCTAGGATAGTTTACTTCGAGATAGAAATTTCTTCTGATATGGGGGCTTCTTCCGAGATATTTCATCAGAAATGACTCAGCGGGCCAAGAGAAACCTCCGAGAAGGTAAGTTCTGAGATGTCGTGGTATGAGGGGCCTGAGTGCCGCTGTAGCTGCATATGATGCGAAGACATGTGGAGAGGGAGCCTCAGTACAAATTTTGTTCATGGATGATGGCTATTTCCTGTTATGGTTATGTTGTCTAGTGCGACACATATTTGGAAAACAATACACGGACATGAAGTAAAGAGGACATTCAAATCCTAATCATTAAAAGATTTTGATGAAGCAAGCAATAAGTTCTTTATTTCTCAAATCTCAATCGAGCATTTTCACAATGTCGAAAGGAGCATCATCTCTGGTCCATGGTCTCACATTCAAATGTTTTCTGGATCTTAAAATTGAAACATAAGCTTAAGTAATGATTGAATTGTATAAAGGAACATTTTCCTGAAATGCTTTTTATTCAAATGGTGTCTTCAAGAAAAAAGAGAATTGTAAAAAAACCTTCTCGAAATTGAATAAGGACGTCAAGTGAGTTATAAAAGTCATCGTTGCAAAAAAAATCACTTTGGGGAGCATGATTGGTAGTATTCGACACCTTATGGTGACATAAAATTAAGCAAGTGTGATATAAGTGAAGCAAAGTGCAAGAGAGTGTGACACATAGGTAGATATGCAAGTAAGGGTTTACAAATAAGAGTGTCAAATAAGCATTTAACCAAGCAAGTGTATCAATTGAAAAATCACAAATAGATAAAATAGGAAAGCATTTACAAAAGGCCTTTCAAGAAATTACAAGATTATAAAAATGAATTGCATAATTCGTTGATTGATCTTTAAGATTAAATAAATATGAAAAATTAATTAATTGACCACTTTAGATAAAATTAATTAATTGACCACTTTAGATAAAATTAAGGGAATTCCACAATCAAATTAATGACATGCTCAATCCAACATTTGCAACTAATAACCTCATACAAATGGTTGATGCAATTTGTGATACAAAGGCTCTCATACAAAATATTAATTCAACTTGAGATACAAATGAAATTGCCCAAAAGGTTGATGTAAGTTGTGATATGATCTTATCCAAAAGATTGATGCATCATGTGATACATATGAGATCATGCAAAAGGTTGATGTGGCTTGTGATACAAAATACTTGATGGATATTGAATCTTCTAGTCAATTGATTAAGGAAACATTCATTGAAGATGAATCACAAGAAGAAGCGCATAATGATAACAACAATAGTAGCAAATGTAAAGAAGAAAAAGAACCACATCAAGAGCTTTCTAAGATGGTTGTCAAACCTTGGGAACATTTATCATTAAATATAAATTGACATGGCATGGGATATGACGCGGGAAATATCTTGCATGTTCCATATTACTGCAAACTAGTTCAATTTGTGAGTGTAAGATTTCTTTAAGATGTTTAGAATCTTGGTAATAAGTGCCAACATGGTATGGTCATTGGAAGACAATGAGGGCTATGTGGTACAATCATTTAATGATCCTTCCAACTTGTGTATTTCACATTTTAAACACTTATTTAGCGCTCCACAGGAGGCAACATTGGTTGAGATCATAAGGATTGTTGGCCTACTTCCCAGGTTTGTGGATGAGGAGGCTGTTGAAGCTCCCAGTGCACCTGTGACCATGGGGGAACTTGAAGCTATACTAAAATGGTGTAAAAAAGACAAAAGCCTTGACCCGAATGACTAGCTTGTAGAATTTTACCTAACATTTTTTGAATTGCTTGGGCATGATCTCCTTAAGCTTATTGAGGAAAGTCCCCAGAATGGTAGGATGTATGATGCCTTCAATGCCACTTTTATCGCCTTGATTCCCAAATTTGATAACCCTCACACTTTTGATGACTTCTGGCCCATTTCACTCTACAACTGTATTTACAAGATCATAGCCAAAATCATCACAAATCGTATAAAACCGATCTTATCCTTGCATATCACTCCTGAACAATTTTCCTTTCTGAATAACCATCAGATCTATGAAGCTATTGGGACTGCTCAGGAAGGTCTTCACTCTCTTAAAATCCACGAACTAAAGGGAATGATCTTTAAAATTGATTTATCCAAGGCTTTCAACTGAACCAACTACTTGTACCTTAGGATGTTGCTAACCCATTTGGGTTTTCCACATGATTTCATTATGTGGATTATGTGTTGCCTTTCATCAATTTCCTACAATATTATCATCAATTGATCAACTTCTAATTGATTTCATGTTGAGCGTGGCTTACAACAGGGATGTCCACTATCCCTCCTTCTTTTTCTCTTGGTCATGGAAGGTCTAAGTAGATTAATCACTAAGGACAGGTCTCATGGCAGAATCAAAGGAATCAAAATTGCAGACAATGTCATATTATCTCACTTGTTATTTGTGGATGATGTTATTATATTTCTAAATGGATCTCTCAGTGACTCCACCTCCTTCAATGTCGTTCTTAACCTCTTCTGCAAGGCTATTGGAATGGCTATCAATCACAATAGGTCCTCCATGACCACAATAAGATGCTCACAATATGAAATCGATTATGCCAATATGAAATTTCCTTTCAGAATTTTGGCCTTTGACAAAGGTCTCAAGTACCCGAGGTTTCACCTTATTCCCAATACATATAAAATTGTTGATTGGTCATGGTTGGTGGCCAAGATAGAAAAGAGAATTAACATATGGCATCATCGTTGGCTCTCTCGTGCCCAACGACTCGTCCTTATCAAATCTATTTTGGAAGCCACCCCAATATATTGGATGTCGCTGGCATGGATCCCCAAAGGTATTTTATCCAAAATACAACAATTATGTTGTAGATTTCTCTAGTATGGAAGTAGGGAGGGTCGTACTTTTGCATAGGTTGCTTGGGAACACATAGCACTACCCAAAAAGTGGGGAGGATGGGGGATGAAGAACCTTGAATGTTTCTCGAAGGCCCTGACTACAAAACTGGGATGGTAGTTGCTCACCTCAACCAGTCTCTGGACCTAAGTCGTCATTCAAAAATACATCAACCTACAAAACTTACTTGATTGGATTTGGTGCCCAAATTAGAATAGAAAGGATATATCAACAATCTGGAGAGTTGTTTGAACTCTATCCCATATCTTCGTTCATGACTGACATGGAAAGTGGGTTGAGGAGACAAGGTGCAAATAGGTTTGGATGTCTGGTCTGGGTGTGGGAATGCTCACCTACTCTCACATGAACTTATCTAAATATTGGAGGCATATGATATAAGGACACTGAATCAAGTAGCGAACCCTCACAACACGACTATCTTTGCACAGGCCTGGAAGTTTGCACATGATCTACAGATCCCGAAACCATGGCATCAGGAGTGGAATGATTTCATCTTTGCTTTATTTGAAGCTCATATTAGAATTCAGGACTGGACTGATGAGCTTGCTTGGGTCATATCCAAATCAGGTATCTACTCCCCAAAGGATGGTTATCCTTGCATATACGCTGACCATGAGCCTTAGAATCATGTTTGGTGGTGGCGTATGCTCTAGAAACTTAAAGCCCCACCAAAGACTAAGTTACTTATGTGGTGCTTACTTTGCAATAAGGTTCCCACAAGAGACAACTTACACAGGCGATCCTTTCAGGGTCCCATTTGGTGCACCCTTTGTAAGCATAACATGGAATCCATAAATCATCTTTTTTTTCCTTTTCCTACAACAAGAGATTTATGGAACCATGTATTTCATTCCTTGAATACACCTTTGAGATGGGTTGGTGCAATGATCCATGTTGCATGGGAAAACTAGTGTAACAATGCCAATCCATCTAAACTTTGCAATCTTCCTTTACTGGTATGTTTGTGCATATGGATTGGTCGAAACAAATATATTTTTCATGACTCTGCCCCCAACTGGTCATTGTCCATTCCTCATATCATTTCCCTATATAATTTGTTGTCAGATGAAGATCATCGTCAGCAACACATAACCATTGTGGCCGAAATTATAGACAAAACTATTCCTTGGGACTATTTTGATGGCTCGAGACAACAAAATCGCTGTTGGGGGGGAGGGGGTGTTGTATTATATTTACATGATGAGCACTATTTCAAAATGCATATCGGCCTAGGACGAGGCGCAAATAATTATTTAGAACTTAACAGTCTCCACCATCTATTGTTTTATGCACTTGAGAAAGACATTCGTCGTGTCCATATATTTGGAGATTCAAAAATAGTCATAAACTAGTTCAATATGCAAGTTGTTTGACATGTGCACAAACTCAGATATTTATTGGATGAAGTACTTGCACTAAAATCTCACTTTGATTTGATCTATGCTCGTCATATATACAGGGAAATGAATCAACTTTCCGACATCCTTTCCAAGGAGGCAACGCAACAACCTTGTGGTCGTTAGATGATCAAAGAGAAAAATGGGCATGAATTTTACCAATTTTTCCACATAGCTTTACAGAGCAGCAACATCGCCCTGATTTACAATTTTGAACCTGATTATTTTTTATGTTCATATGTATCTTTCTATATCGATTTTAGACTATGTACTCTTTTTGTATTAGATGCTCTGTAAGCATATCAACTACAACATTGTACAAACCATCATAGACTTTCTCAGGATGTGGCAAGGCCACCAATTTTGGCATATGCTTCATAGAAGCATCTAGAATATGTATTTTTCAATATTCACATAATGAAAGTTACGATTTTTCCTTGGGGAAAAAAGTGCCAACATGGCCAAAGAGTTGGTCATATAGAGAGTTAGTGTTTTGATCTTCATCCCTATTTTTATAGTGGGAAGAAAAATCACCTATCTAAAAAGTATTGAAAGCAAAAGCAAGTTAAGAAAATAATTCATTATGGATGAACAAATTCTTGGAGATGGAACCAACATGTAAAGAAACTGCATATGCTTTATCATCTAGTCAAGGCAAACATTGAAGACGCACTTACATGAAGAAATGAATAAAACAAATAACTTTCGAACAATTATTGCAGAGGATTTTAAGCATGACTAGGTCCAATTCAATATGTTTTTTGAAGTCAAATATGATACTCTCCACATCTAAAGGGAAGGAGCACATTGATTAGAAAAAATAAACTTCCTTGCATCTTAAGGAGGGGAGCACATTGATAAAAAAGAGAAGAAACTCTCTTGCACCTTAAGTAGGGAAGCATATTGATAAAAAAAGGAAACTCTCCTTCACCTTAAGGGGGGGAGTGAAGATCGCTAGTGGTAAATCAAAAACCACTACATTATTCAAATTAAACTGGTTGGTGGTCATCCAAAACCACCATATTGTTCAAAGCAAATTGGTTAGTAGTCATCCAAAACCACCAGATTGATCAAGTGAAAATGGTTAGAGATAAACCATAACCCACCATTGTCAATGGGAGATGGTTATTAGTCAAATAGAAAAACCATTAAATGATGTGAAGATAGTTAGTGGTCAACCAAAAAAACAACCACATAAAGTATCCAAAGATCTAGCTTGGATCCTTTCAACCATGAATAATTGAAGAACAAAATAATCTGAAACTCCAACTTATATTCTTTCAACTATAAATTAATGAAAAGAAAAAAAAAAAAATCCAAAGCTTAAGCTTGGATCCCTTCAACGAGCTTCTTGCCTCACACCTAATAGGGGGGGATATCATATATTAGGCTTCAAGATTCAAAGTCCTAATAGTTAATCGAAATTCAATAAACATTTAGGTATTCCATCATAGTAAATGTTCTCTTCAATAGGCAATCAACAATCATTTAGTTATTCAATGGGATTTTTAAGGCAACATTTAGGTATTCCATCATAGTAAATGTTCTCTTCAATAGGCAATCAACAATCATTTAGTTATTCAATGGGATTTTTAAGGCATGGCCACTGTTCACTTCCATATATTGGTTTTTTTTTAGGCATATCTACATCACAACTCAGTTTAACAACTTTAACTTGCTTTTCATCTTTATGCTTTTCTAGTCCTTAACGATGGGTGGAGTGTCCACCTCAAAATATAAGATGTTTCTGACCCATGTGGACATTGGTGGCCACCCGCCTATTCCACTTGGATCCGCAACACTGTTTCCATTTAGTTTCCTTCATTATGAGTAAAACTTTCTATTTTTGACACTTTTTTGGGTCCTGAATTTTTGGAGTCATTTTCAGGACCTAAACAACATTTTTTTGAAAAATGCATCAAGCCCAAAGCTCATGGGCAAGGGCTTGTTGGGATAATTTATTTTCCTCAAATAGATCTTTCTAACGAGGTAACATGCACTCCAAACAAAGATCAAATGACCGAATTATGACCATAGGAAGTTAGTGTTCCAACTAATCATAATGGAGCTTACAAACTTTTGGCGCTTCATCTCCTAGGGTTAGGTTTTTGGATGTTTAGGTTTTCCATTGTTACTTAATAATAAAAAAGCCTTCGAGCCTCATTGAAATACATTTGAGAAGGCATGTAGCCATCACATCTCTTCTCAAAGATAAGCTATCATCGTCCAAGCTAGTTTATTTCCATTTTGCATGTAAGCAATTTGGATATTTGTTATTAATGAATTGAAGTTCATTTTTCACTTAGCTTTGTGTTTCTGTATAATTCTGTGTTTAATTTCGTTCCTGCATAAATCTAGACCAGTGTTATCAGAGAGGTCTACTCTTTCTCTGTTTTTATGTGCATGTCCCCAATGAGGTCGGGGTATAATGAGTGACGACTTGAATTAGTTGAGCCCTGGGAAGCCTGACCTCGCCGACCCTAATGGCCTCTCATGGCAGAAGAAAAGAAAGACAAGGGAGCAGGAGATCCTTCCAAAATATTGCGTGAAGAATCCCTCGATCGAAAAAAGAACGAGATGATGGATACGTTTTCCTAGATCCTTCAAGAGGTATCAACGGGTGAAGCATCTTGATCCGACAACCACCTCAGAGTCGTCACTCCCTTTAAGGTACAAGTTAACTTTGACATTCATATATTTGAAGGTCAGATAGATGCAAATGTCGTAGATAAATCGTTAAATTTGCTAGAAGGATATTTTTCGATTCATAATTTTTCCAATAGGGAAAATATTACTTTTACACTCCTCAAAGTCTCCCCCCATGTTAAGGACTGGTGGGAAACCTATTGTGAGTAGAGGGACGAGAAGGAACCCTCACTATTTTCAGTCGCACCCAGTTGGAATTATTTCTAAGACACTGTCAAGGAACAATATTATCCTGTCAGGAGCTATGAAGATAAGTACATAAAATGGACCACACTACAGCAAGGAAGGCACCAGGACATGCCAAAGTTCACAAATATTTTCATACCCATTGCATGAAGTTGGTTATCAAGAATTTTGAGTGGCATTTGGTATTGAACAACTGTCTATAGAAATACATTTAGGACGAGATGGAGTTCCTGGACGTCTCCTTGGTGCTGCATATCGATATGTTGTCAAGATTGAGTGTAAATTTAAACAAAAGAAGCAAGACTTTGGATCTATGTATCCGAAGCAAGGAAAAGATACCCCCAAACCACAAAACAAAGAACGAAACCAGGGTGGGGTGACCTAGTAAAACCCATTGAAGCCACAACTACAAAAACGATCCAGAGTTCACCACCACATACCAGATGCTAGTGGATGGTAAACAAGTACCAAACTTCCACCTCTAGGATGCATTATTATGCTACCTGGACCACCTTTTTGTTCCTTCAAGCGAGCGTATCAAGCTGATTTTGGAGGTGTACTATAGTCGGGTTGGAGGACACTATGGTGTGGAGAAAACTGTGGCAGTACTACAAAAGTACTTTTATTGGCCAAAACTCCGACATGATGTTAAAAAATATATCAAATCCTACATTGCTTGTGTCATCACCAAGCCAACCATCAAGAAGCAAGGCCTGTATGCTCCTCTGCTTACTCCCAACCAAGCATAGGAATCCATCTCCATGGACTATTTGTTTGACCTCCCTTCTACCAAGCATGGTATTGACGGTGTATTTATGGTTGTGGATAGATTTTCTAAGCTGGCTATATTCGTTGCCTGCAAGAAGAGTATCATAATAGAGAACAATGCCAAACTCTTCTTCGAATGAGTGTGGCTACATTTTGGGATCCCGCGGGCCAGTATATCTGATTGGGATAGTAGGTTCCTGAGCACATTTTGGTTGAGTCTTTGGTCATTATTGGACACCAAGCTCACCAAGTCGATTGCATTCCATCCCCAGACTGATGGCCAGACAAAGGTTGTCAATAGGATGATAGCGCACACACTACACATGTACAACTCCAAGCATTCAAGAACCCAGGATGAGATCCTTCCCTATGTGAAACACAATTATAAAAGAGCTCTCCATAGCTCGATTGGACATAGTCCATTTCAAGTGGGTCTGGATTTCAACCATTGTGTCTAATTTATGTTGCCATGCCTCATGCAACAACACAAGAAAAATATACACATGTACAATTTGAGGTTGATTGAATGCATCTAGCACATCTACCAACAAGTTCACGACATCTTGGATAAAGCCAATGATAAGTAAAAACAATGACATGATTAACATCAAGTGCCAGATAAGTTTAAGGTGGGCGATAAAGTTTGGTCGCATTTGCAGAAAGAACGCCTTGCGAAAGCCCATTGGAAGATTCAACCACTCCGATACAAGCCATACATCATCACCAAGGTCATGGGAGATAATGCTTTTGAGCTCAACATTCCCCCATTCCTTAGCCTACACCCAGTGTTTAATGTCGACCACCTTCGACCATACTTCCCACCATTACTGGACACATTAAACATTGTTGAGCAACTGACACCAACAGAGCTCAACCCAAACTGCATGGAACAGATCACAACTGATCAGATCATGGACACGCATATAAAAAACACTCGCCAACAGATGATCCAATTGTATCAGGTTGTCAAAGATGGCCAACTCCTGTACCAACTCAAATGGCTCACCAGGGACCAAGTTCAACAAAAGTTTCCCCATCTCATGGAGGCGATCAATGCAATGGGGACCATTGGTTCCTAAAGGGGGAGGGTTGATCTAGGTGGATATTGGTGACCATCTACCTATTCCATTTGGATCCCCAACACTATTTCCTTCGAGTTTCCTTAATTCTAGCATAACTTTCTAATTTTGGCAGTTTTTCAGGTCTTGAACTTCCAGAGCCATTTTGAGGCCCTAAACAACATTTAAAAAAAAACACCAAGCCCAAAGCCTATGGGTAAGTTTTTGTTGGGAAAATTTATTTTCCTTGGATAGATCTTTCTAATGAGGTACCATGCACACCAAACATAGTTCATATGGTTGAATTATGACCTTGAGAAGTTGGCGTTCCAACTAATCTGAACGAGGCTCACAAACTTTTGGCGCTTCATTTCCTAGGGTTAGGTTTTTGGTTGTTTAAGGTTTTCCATTGTTTCTCAATAATAAAAAGGCCTTTGAGCCTAATTGTAACACAATTCAGAAGGCATGTAGTCGTCACATCTCTTCTCATAAATAACCCCATCGCCCGAACTAGTTTACTTCCATTTTGCACATAAACAGTTTGAGTATTTGTTATTAATGAATTTAAGTCCATTTTTCGATGTAGCTCTATGTTTTTTTTTTTTTTTTTTTTGTATTTCATTTTGTTCCTGCATAAATCTGGATCAATTTTAAACCTAGATACACATTTATTCCAAAATATTCTAAACAATATTGTCATCTTACTAGTACAATTATTCAGAGTTGTGATTAAGGGGAGAATTTTAGAATGTAAGTCCATAAACAATCACAAAGTCTGAGACCCCATTGATATGAGTTGTTAATCCTCATCTTTGATGAGGTGTTGTTATGATTAATTGATGAGTTGTTAATGAGATCTATTCTAGTCAAATTTATGTACTATAAATTCATATCTTCAAATCAATACAATGCGTTGATGATAGCTTAAGCCTTTTCTGCCATATTTTGGTTCACTTATGCTTGCACTTAATTCATGATAGACTCATAATCCATCCCCAACATGATGAGGTATTCTAACACTATACCAAACTCGTGATCAATAATTGTTCTACTTAACTATGACTTTGGAAAATCTTTAAGCTTGATAAAGTTGTTGAGTAGGGGGAGTTCAAGATGAATATGTTGCAACCAAAAGGGGAAGAGGAAAATTAGGAGTCTTCAAAAGATGGACAAAGATACCAAAGATAATCTTTACTGGTAATAAAACATGGTAAATTGCAAATGATTAATTGACATCAAATCTGACAATCGAAAGAAGACGCTCACCTTTGAAGACATAAAAGAAATAGCTAAATCAAATGAAAGCTCGCTATTTAGATGAGGAATACATGGGTGGTTTTTACTGATATCAAAAGTATTGCATCAGAAAGATAAAACACTATAAAAAAATGGACATATGGAAATGCTTGTGGACTGGTAAAAGTTGGAGACATTATCACAACAAGATCCCATGCTAACACCTATGGAGCAAGGGATGACTTCTAACAATCATGAACACAAGTGAAACAATTGTTCTAGAAACAAAGAGTCAATCTTGAGGATATTGTTTGGATATAACATTGCATACAAACATGGATTCAAAAACACTCAAGAAAGCCAAATCAATACATACAAGGATAGATCCAATTAGGCAAAACCTTTTAATGATCCTTATCTTGATCCTTATCCTTCAAAGAAGGATGAAAATATTAATAGATTAGATGAGACTCATAATGCTTACAAAAATGGATAGAGTGAATGCACAAAATATACTCAAACAACAGGAGCATCATGGGAGGTTTAGGATTCCCCAACTGGTCAAGATGCACCAAATTTGAAGGCCTCTTCAATTGTAGTTGATACTAAAATTAAGTCACCTACTAGGAAGGATGACACAACCTAAGGAAGCAATTATGGAAATTTTGAAACTGCGTAGATGAAGCTAGGAGATTCACAATTGAGCATTTCCATTGAACTACAAAAACAAGTTGAAGTTACTATTGGGCAGCATGGAAGTTTCTCCATGGAAGACATGATGGAAAAGTTGAGAGACATGCCTAAGTTGAGTCTCAAGTTGTCCACATTCAAACATAATTGAAGGAGTATTCTAAGTGTCTCGCAGTTATTGATCAAGCAAAGTTAAACCTTCTTTCATTGATTTCTCCTTGACAATAGTTCACAATGTTTCAATCACAGTACAAGGTCTAAGTCTAATTTTGATTTTGAGTTGAAGGATGATGGCTTGCCTTTAAATTTATTAGAATAGTTCTTAGAGGGTTCCAAAGAAGCTAATAGATCAAATGAATGCAAATATTGAATGTAGAAAGAAGCATAGACTAGAGATTTTGGAGTTCATGGAAGTCGTGAAGAAGTAAGAGGAAGTAGGAAAGAAGATAATAGAACAAATGAATGCAAATGCTAAAGGAAAGAAGAAACACAGGCTGAAGTTTTTGGAGTTTATGGAAGCCATGAAGAAGCAAGAGGAGTTGGGAAAGGTGGGTGAGTTATCCCAAATGGGACTTGTAGACTCATCTGAAGTTTTATCTAACCTATAGCATTCTCCTTGTTATGCAAGTCATAATAAAATACAATTAAATATTTAGAATAAGAGATTCAGCAATATACTTAGACGTCACAAAAACTATGACCTATTTAGGAAAAGACAATGCGATTTCCAATCAAAATAATTAAAGAGCTTCAAGCATGTGTTGAATTGCATGACAAGGCAAAGAACAATCAAAGTGTGGCATCCCCTCTCAACACCCAAGAGACAAGACAGGTAGTCACTAAACAAGGCATTTGAATTCAGGATTTCAGAATACCATTGCATAATAATCTCAAGGAAAGATCTCTGGGGGAGAGCTAGAATTATATAAGAACATGCATCGTGCAATAATTAAAATGCAACATAATAAAAGAAACATGAATTAATAAATTTCATGGCAGTTTTTTCCTATTTTTCTATTTTTAGAGTTAATAATAAATACACACAAACCCTGCAATTTCATATATTTTGATAACCATTTTTTTTGGTAAGTTCGGCATTGTTGAGGCTACATCATGGTCATATCCAAGAATAACACCCGAATATGGTGGGGAATTGGACTTGTGACTTAACATCTAGGAGTGCCTTAATATTGCATTTGATCACTGTCTATCCAATACCATGTGGACATTTGGATAACCAAAAATTAAAAATAACATAAATTCCTAGATACATAAGCAAACACATAATGGATCCCATTTGGGATTCGAAACGTTGGTGTAAAAATTCTCTTACTGTGGATTCTCCGATCAAAGATTCAAAAAACAAACACATAATACTTATCTTTTAATGGAAGATAGTCCAAAAAATTGGCTATATATGAGCAACTTTCTACCCATCCATAGGCATCTAGTACAAATACCACAACCAAGAGGCCACTAAGGCAAAGGAACCAAACTACAAGCTTCTAGCTCACTCAACATAACCCATTTACTCATGCTTAACCAATTAACTCATCACAAAGCACTCCATGAATCTCATCTAGCCATCAAATAACCTTGCCACTCTCTTCCATTGTCCCACACAACACAAAAAAGATCTTCCCTTTCTTTGCTAAACAATCTCTCAAGGATATTCTTCCCTTCCAATCCTATTCAGTGTAGAAAAAAAATTTCCAATCTGTTGAATGCCTTCTAGTAATAACCTGCAAACAATATTTGGCTCTCAAGCTTTCAAAGAGCAACAAATACACAGTAGGTGAAGGATTTCTCACTTGTCTATCCCTTGTGCTCTCCTACGACGATTTATTTCTCATCCAAGCTTTGCAATTTCCTCTTCACAGTGTTGACTTGGTCAATTTCCAAATTGGTTGATAGTTAGCAATGGAGAACATTGCGTGAGAAGTCTAGAGCATGAACATACAAGCGAATGAACAAATTGAAAAAAATGACAATTGAGCAAGTTGAGGGAAATGATTGTTGGCATTCCTCTTGATAGGAGAAACGAGGTAACCTTTCACTTATCCATAATGATTGTACTCAATCGATGCTTCAATAACTATGTGATAAGACTTCCTCATCAACCTCTACGTGCATTCACCAATTGAGTTTCTAGGTGAATCGAGACATATAGCTTTATTTAAGGCGCGTGATGGGAAAGGGACAAGTTTGTAGGTTGAAATTTGGCAATAGAGAATTTACTTTCCCATAAACCCCTTTCCTCTTCCCCTTCATTGGAATCTTTACCATGCTCCTTGTATCCATCTTGGACCATTATATATTATATTTCAACATCAACATTTACATAGCTTTAGTTCAATGTGGCAAGCCTGCCACATGCTCAATAAAATGCTCAATAAAATTATATTTACATCTTTTACATGCCTAGCCGTTTACTAGTTGGGCCTTGGCATTGACCTCTATACTAAGAATTATACTAGCATAGTTACAACATTTAATAATGGGGTCATTTATTGAAGCTCACACAATTGACTCTCATCATTAAAACCATGCATTTACAATTTATACATGACTTAATCTAATACTTTTGAGGGACCAAAACTAGGTTATTACACAAAGACCTATTACAAAGTAATGATAGAGGAGATCAATAACTAGATCAATGCAGAGAAAGAAGTGATTCTTCAGTTGAAGCCAGCTAAAGACTAGTCATTGAAATTTGAATTCACCGCCATGTTTGTTTTAGATTGCAATTAAGGTGATGGTATAGGTTTCAACTTAGTAATAGTCAAGCGAGTCAATATCGGAATGCATCTCTCATTTGAGGTATCGCTCTCCTACTGCAACCGAGTGAAGTTTCAAAGAAGTCATTCTAGTTTTGCAATTTTTCCAATGCATTGTCTCAAAGGCCAAACATGTCATTCAACGAAATGGTTATGTTTACAACAACAACAATGGGCTAGATTATGTAGTAAGGTACTTGCAACAATGATTTTTTTATATAAGCTAGCAACATGAAGATTGAAAAGCACTAGAGACTACAACTTGCAAGCTACGACTTGGACATGACTTTGCAATCTAGGGATTTCGTTGCAAGCTACGACTTGGACATGACTTTGCAATCTAGGGCTTTCGTTGATTGTGAGAGAGCATTTTGTAGGTGACTACCAAGTTCCAACTGAATAATTTTCATGTAATCTTATATAATGTAATTGATATACAAGATTGAGTGACATCTGCTATTATGATGGATATGTTGTGGGATCTGCACCATTGACTCATGTTTAATGTATACATTATATTTTGCGAAAGCTATGAACTAGACTCTGAAAGAATTAAAAAGATCAATATCAAAACCCTTCTCATTCTTTTTGATTGTATGATGAGAATTTGTCTATATGATGTATGATAGCGTTATGTTGTAATTTTTTTATTTTTATTTTTTTTCTTCTTCTGGTTTGACAATATATTTCTGTTAATTATGAATCAAGAATGTAATGTGTAATTGCATTCTTTGGAAGTGTATTGCCTCACAAAACTAATAAATGTTTTACGTTGATAAGAAGCTAGCGCTGATTTGCAGTTAAATTTATATTCACTATAAGTGAGTTTCAATGGTCCATGTAAGTTTTAAACTTTTAAATGGAGAGAATTAGTTGTGTCATCCCTCCTTAAATAAAAAGTCTGGGTGTCCAGTTATTTCACAATCACACCCCCGGCTGGCCCAAAACAATCCACACAGGAGATCCCACAAATACAGTAAATCCTCCCTCCACAATATGGAAAGGTCTTTATTTCCTTTAAGAATTACAGTGTTACATAATAGATAACAACATAATTACAGCAATGACAAAACATGCAATGAGGTGACACACTTAAATCAACTATCCTGCGAACACCTATCCAAACATAAATTTCTAGACAGCTGAAACTTACCACAGGAATTAATTTAGTTGTGGTAAACAAATCCACAAAGATGCAGTTCTGCATATAACTTCAAAATATTGAGACATATGGAAGGAACATGTCATTCAAATACCAAGAGAGCAAACAAATAGGTATTAAATTAAAACCCCCCCAAATTAAAAAAAAAAAAAAAACCAGAACAAAAACACTTGGTTCAATTCGTGCTATTTTTAAACTTACATTCTCCAACTGGCTGAATGATCTCAGTCTGGGTTCTGGATGAGCTCCCACAGCTTCAATTGTAAAGCTCTTTAATCTAATCAGATGGACAAACTCTAACGATAGTCTGGGTTCTGAATGAGCTCCCACAGCTTCAATTGTAAAGCTCTTTAATCTAATCAGATGGACAAACTCTAACGATAACACATAATTTGACCAAGTTACTAAATCCAAACACAAAATTTGTAAGGAAGCAGTTAGAAGATCAAACACAAACATAATAAACCCTTTATACAATTGCTGCCTTTTTTTCCGAGAGAAAAATGTTTATATTCCCATGTTTGTTTATATTCCTTAGGAGAAATATACATGTTTGGTACTGGAGGGACTACTCAAACCTAACAAGGCTAAAAACAATTACAACAAAACTTATGATGTCATTTGTGGGAATTGAACTGGATAGGGAAAATAATGATCATTCTTTCCAACCACCCCAAATAAACTCAATTAAACCCAATTGACAAAATATCCTAATACAATAGCTTGCTGCTCAAATATGGTTCAGACTGGTCACAAATGTATGATATAGAACTTTGTAATGAGAAAGTAACGACGACTTTGATTAAGATAAAACAGTTTAAGTAGAAAAATTTGAGAATCACCCAGCATCAGAGAAATCCAGATGGTCATAAAGGCTGTAGAAGTATGTTAGGGTTATAATTTACAGATTATTATGCGAGCATGGCCAAGGTTCTGACTGCCCTCTTATTACTCTTTTTTTTTCTCGTTTTCAGGTTTTGATGGTTGATTCTTATGCTTAGCTACTGCAGATAGATATATCCTCGAGGCATTTGCGTATAGTCATATTATGATATGTCTTCCAGGAATTAGAGAATGTGCACATTATCTGACTCATGTCAGATGTTTCATAATGCATTTTATTCATCTGATCTCAACTTCAAACGAAAATGGTAAACCATTTATAAAAAATACTATATTAACATGTGATAATGGACAGAAATGTATAAATGAACTCTAATTACAATTTAAATTCCTGCCAGTGTATTGCATGTTGATCTCACTCTGTTAGCGTTCGTCTTAGTCTTAAGT
>APFE031199123.1:0-27819 GCA_000404065.3 Pinus taeda
ACCTCTTGTATTTCCTGCGTGCATGCCTCCCCAAATCCGCAGATTTATGCGCTCAACGACAGATCCCGTGGTTTAAAGACGCCGGAACACGTCTCAAGCCAAAAAATAAAAATAAAAAAATTGCTACTAATAGGAGATCCCATCGGCCGTGGAAAGAGCTCTGATACCACTTGTTATGCTTCTTAACCTGCAAATGATACCCAAATACAGAATATGCGAAGAAAAGAGACCGAGAACACAGAATATGCGAAGAAAAGATATCTAGAACACAGAATAGCGATGACTTTATTATTCAGAGAGGAATGTTCACTTGCCTCTTCGAGGGGGCAACTTCCAATAGAGCAGAGCTCGATTACAAAAATAAGACACGATGCTCCTCGCAGGGAGTTACTAGCCTTTATATATGACTCCTACAAGTAATACCACGGGTCAATACCGCTTATTACTAATACCGTCGGCCCATTTGCAACTAACGGTGGTTCCTTTATTAATTGCGGATTAACCACTTACAATTATTAATATGGGTTTTATTGACTCTTAACTATGACGTGGTCCCATTACATAGATAAGGGGGTTAGGGTGGGACCCTAACACAAACTTACAAATTGAAAGATTGAGCATTTATTTCTTTTATGACTAACTTTACACTCTATTGCTACAGATACTGAACAAAATTAACCACAGAACCCTTCCGTCACAGACATAACAAAAGCATTTCCCCCAATTTTGTACCTACCCTATGATTGAACTCCATAGCTACCTATTGATATGACTAACTTTGCGCTTTATTGTTGTGGGTACAAAACAAAGTTGATCTCTTAGTGCAAAATTATAACATCCTTTAAGGACATAACAAAAGTTCAACACCAAATTTTGTGCATGAATCAACTAATACAATCAATATTTCTCATGTCAATACTGAATTTCCTACTCACCTATGGATACGAGTAACATTTTAAACTTTCACTGAGTTGATAATTACACTGATAGAAATGTCTATTTCAAAATAGGCCTTTCATATTTTAATTTAATTATCAGTAATTACGTGGAGGCTAGAGATTTAACCTCCATGAAATATGTTGGTTTATTCATAGTAGTGTTACACATCAAATGTTAATATTTATCTCCAAATTAGTTATACTCTTTTAATTAATTTATGCCAAATTAATTAATTAAAGGAAATGTGATATCAACACATGTCATATTAGGCATGTAGTATTGATAAGCTATGGTATTGTCACAAGAACTATTTACAAGTTAAAATGTTCCATGGTAATGTAAGGTGAATTTTCTTGATTAATAATATTATAACATGTTCTTTATTGTAGAGGATGTGGTTCAACGATTAGGTCAGGATGTTTGGTCACCACATGTAGTGTGGTCAAATCTTGGGGAAGACTATATACACCTTAGAGTTGTTCGAGGCATCGAATTCTTCTCATAAAAAAAATATGTTATTTAAAATTTATACACATATTGATACCTTTTGTAATTAACAATAAAAATAATTTAAAATAGAATTATAATTTGATTTTTTTTTATAATTTAAAAAATGCAATGTTTTAATGTTTATGATAATAGATTCCTATGGAGAGTTAATATGACTGTGGTATATTATATCAGATTATATGAGATGTTACGTTATTACATAATCCAACCAAATTAATTTCATTTTTATGGTATTCTAAGGGAGGTATGACTACTCCATGTTTTCTACGTCAACGCAAAAGCGGTCGCCATATAAAGTTTGAGTCATTTTGTAAGTAAGAGAACCACATTAATAAATGTAGTTGATATATGCCGATAGGTGTTAATGCATATGAATTCAATATTAATGTTAATATTTATATTAACATTTATATGTATATGAATTCAATATTAATGTTAATGTTTATATTAAAACAGTAATAAAAATATATATGAAATATACTAACATTATACTATTAAAGATGATATAATAATTAATAGAAAATTTAATGTGAATTTATAATAATTATATTATATTATAATAATATGATAATATTATTCATATTATCAATAATATAATAAATATTGATTTCATTAATGAAAGAGATCATTTATATTATAAACTCTAGGCATTATAAACATAAGAAAATAATATTAAACACAAATGATTAATATTATGAACCTAATGGATTATAATTATAAAACCAATAGATTAATAAACCCAAGGGATTAATATAGAGAACCCAAGATATTAATATTATAAGCCCTTGGGATTAATATTATAAATATAAGTGATTATTGATATTATAAACCTAAGTGATTAGTAAACCTAATTAATTTATATTATAAACCCAATGGATTATAAACTTAGGGGATTTATATTAAACCTAGGATTAACATTATAAACACTATCAAGAATATTATACCCTAGGAATATGAACCCTTAATTAATAAACCCAAGGGATTGGTATTATAAATGCAAAGCACTAATAAACCCGATGGTTTAATACTAAAAACTCAAGGGAATAGTATTAAATCCAAGGAATTACTATTGTAAGCCTAAGGTATCTAAACCCGAAGATAACTATTACAAACCCTAAAACAAACATGGCTGACCATGATTATAAACCCAAGGGATTTATATTAAACTTTAGGATTAATATTATAACTCATGGTTGAAATTCATATTGAGACAATCTATGTCACAATGTGGCATTGGACCATGGTAGACCATAATTGACCATGGCCAACCATGTTTGACCAATGTTGACCATGATTGATGATTGTAATCATGGTTGACCATGATTGATTTCTATATTGGGTTTGTGACAACAATCACAAGGGATTAATATTATAAACCCATGGAATATAAACCCTCAGGTAAATATTATAAACACTAACATTAATATTATAAAGTTCACGATTAATATTATAAAACCAAGGGATTAATAAATCGATGAGATTAATAGTAAAAACCCAAGGAACTATATACTGAAGGGAATAACATTGAACCCTAGCATTAATATTAAAACATATGAATATAAACCCTAAGGGATTATCATTATAAACCTAAGGGATTAATAAACCCAAGGGAATAATATTGAACCCTAGCATTAATACTAAACCATAGAAATATAAACCCTAAGATTAATAAACCCAACTGGTTATTATTATAAACCTAAGGGATTAATAAACCCAAGGGATTAATATTAAAAACCCAAAGGATGAATATTTACAACGAAAGAGATTAATATTATAAACCCTTGGGATTAATATTATAGATGTAAGTGATTATTAATATTATAAACTCAAGGGATTAATAAATCTTAAAAAATATAAACACAAAAGTTTTATATTAACTCTAGGGTTAATATTATAAAATCTATCAATAATAAACTCAAGGGATTCATACTAAAATGCTAAAAAAAATAGATTAATATTAAACCCAATAAATTAATATTGTAAACCTAAGAAATATAAAGCCTAAAATAAATATTATAAACCTTAAAACAAACCTAGTTGCCTGTGAAATAATATATGAAATATTAAGTTTTTACCAGTTTTACGTCGCCCAACCAACTTTATTTCATTTTTTTTGGGCTTCCAAGGGAGTTAGGACCACCCCATGTTTTCTACGTGGGAAGGGATGGCTATATAAAGCTCGAGTCATTATGTAATAATAATGTGTCCCCACGGTCATATTATTAATATCTGTTCGATCTCGTGTTAGGAACTTTCGTTTAGTGTGTGAGATATCTTCGAAATCTCAGGTCGGGAGCAATATGAGCATGTGGAACTATGTCGCAACTGCTCAAAAGGCCACCAGTGTTACTCATTCCTGCGTGGGAAGCTTTACCAGTCCTCATGACATTAATCTCATTATCGCAAAGTGCAGCAGAATTGAGATTCATCTTTTCACTTCGGAGGGTTTGCAGCCATTGCAAGATGTGCCCATCTACGGACGAATTGCAACACTAGAACTTTTCCGGCCTCATGGAGAGCTGCAGGATTCTCTTTTCCTTTCAACAGAAAAATATAAATTCTGCATTCTTCAATGGGACACGCAGGCTGGTGAAATTATTACCAGGGCAATGGGAGATGTCTCAAATCGTATTGGGCGTCCCACAGAATGTGGGCAGATGTGTAGTATTGATCCTGAATGTAGGCTCATAGCACTCCACCTATATGTTGCTGCGTTGAACATTATGTCATTGGACAGCAAGGGAAAACTTGAAGAGTCTTTCATCATCAGGCTAGAGGAACTTCAAGTTTTAGATATCAAGTTCTTATATGGTTGTCCAGACCCTACAATTGCTGTGTTATATGAAGATAATATAGGGAGGAGACACCTCAGGACATATGTGGTGGATCATAGAAACAAGGATTTAAAATTGGGGCCGTGGTTAAAGGTAAATCTGGATAGTAGTGCAAGCATGTTAATACCAGTTCCAATGCCTTTAGGTGGTGTTCTTGTCGTTGGTGAGGAGACAATTTGTTATTGCAGTGCTTCTGTATACAAACAATTCCCCGCCAGACCCAACTCTATGACTATCACTAATGCTTATGGTAGAGTTGATCCGGATGGTTCTCGATACCTTCTAGGTGATCTCTCAGGGTTTCTGCATTTGCTTGTCATCATACGTGAAGGGCGAAGAGCTACTAGTCTCAAGCTAGAACTTCTAGGAGAGACATCTGTTGCTTCAACGATTTCCTATTTAGATAGTGGACATGTGTACATAGGGTCGAGCTATGGAGATTCACAAATTATTAAACTACATCAGCATCCAGATGTTTCAGGCTCACATGTAGAAGTTTTGGAAAGGTTTGTAAACATTGGTCCCATAACAGACTTCTGTGTTGTAGATGAGGGTCAAGCACACGGTCAAATTGTTACCTGTTCTGGAGCTTTTAAGGACGGTTCTCTTCGTATAGTCCGCAGTGGCATTGGAATCAACGACCACGCATCAGTAGAGCTTCCGGGCATAAAGGGAATTTGGTCATTACGATCTTCAACTCTTGACATATTTGATACTTTTCTGGTTGTCAGCTTCGTTACTGAGACTCGTATACTTGAAATGAATTTGGAGTATGAGCTGGAAGAAACATATATTGAAGGATTTATCTCTAATGCTCACTCCTTATTTTGCCAATATGCTATTCATGACCAACTTGTTCAGGTGACGGACAGTTCTGTGAGGTTAGTGGGAGCACTGTCTCGAAAGCTATTGACTGAATGGAGAGTGCCCCCTGGGTTTTCTATAACTGTAGCCACAGCTAATGCTACTCAGGTTCTTTTGGCCACTAGAACGGGTAACCTTGTCTACCTGGAAATTGGAGAGGGATCCCTTAAAGAGGTGAAACATATGGCCATTGAGTTTGATGTATCATGTCTCAATATAAATCCTATTGGTGATGATCCTCTGCGTGCTGAGTGGGCAGTTGTTGGTCTCTGGAAAGACTATAGCATTAGGGTTTACTCTCTTCCCCATCTGAAATTGATTACAGGACTGAAGGTTGAAGAAAATTTACCACCTCGGTCTACTCTTCTTTGTAGATTGGAAGGGATTTGTTACTTGCTATGTGGTCTTGGGGATGGGCACTTATTTAACTTTATATTTGATATGAGCAGTGGGGAATTATCTGATAAGAAGAAGATTCAGTTGGGTACAAAAGCTATTAGTCTTCACACTTTTTGTTCTAAGAATTCAACGCATGTTTTTGCAGCATCAGACAGGCCCACAGTCATTTACAGTAACAAGAGGAAATTGCGGTACACAAATGTGAATCATAATGAAGTTAATCACATGTGTTCATTCAGTTCAGAGGCATTTCCTAGCGGCCTTGCCATTGCAAATGAAGACATGCTTACTATTGGGTCAATAGATGACATTCAGAAACTTCACATTCGTGCAATTTCACATGGAGAACATCCTCGTCGAATTTGCCAACAGGAGCAGTCTCGCACATTTGCCCTCTGCAGTGTGAAATATTCTGCTGATTCAGATATGCATTTTGTGCGACTATTAGATGATCAAACATTTCATATTATTTCATCATACCCACTTGATGTTTATGAAAATGGATGCTCAATACTAAGTTGTTTATTTACAGATGACAACAATGTATATTATTGTGTCGGGACAGCTTATGTGTTGCCTGAGGAGTCCGAATCTAGCAAAGGCCGAATTCTGGTCTTTTTGGTTGAAGATGGGAAATTGAAACTTGTGACTGAGAGAGAAACAAAGGGAGCTGTATATAATTTGAATGCATTTAATGGAAAGTTGCTTGCTGGTGTTAACCAAAAGATTCAGTTGTATAAATGGATGCCCATTGACGATTCTTCACAGGGGTTGCAGTGTGAATGTGAATATCTTGGTCGTACAGTTGCACTCTATGTTCAGACTCGTGGAGATTTTATCGTCGTCGGGGATTTGATAAAATCTATTTCTTTGTTGTTATACAGGCCTGAGGAACGAGCTATCGAAGAGAGGGCTCGCGATTTCAATCCAAATTGGATGACCTCTGTTGCAATTCTGGATGACGATATATACCTAGGAGCAGAGCACAATTTCAATCTTTTTACAGTGAGGAGAAAGAGCGATGCTGCAAGTGAAATAGAGGAGTCAAAACTAGAAGTTGTAGGGGAATACCATCTCGGGGATATTGTTAACCGATTTAGGCGTGGATCTCTTGTCATGTGTGTACCAGATTCAAAATCCAACAAGATCCCTACAGTTATATTTGCAACAGTAAATGGGGCAATTGGTGTGATCGCATCTCTTCCTGAGGAGCAATACCAATTTCTTGAAAAGTTGCAAATGAATCTTGTGAAGGTGATCAAAGGAGTAGGGGGTTTGAACCACGAGGAATGGCGGTCATTTAGCAACGAAATGAGGAATACTGATGCAAAAAGGTTCCTGGATGGTGATTTGATCGATTCATTCCTTGATCTCAGAAGAAATAGGATGGAGGAAATTGCAGCTGCAATGGGTGTTACGGTAGGGGAGCTATGCGATAGGGTGGAAGAGCTGAACAGGTTACATTGATATAAAGATAATTCACGAACATTGAAGCATCTAGTTTTGTCACATTTGTTCTGTCGCAGTACGATGTTAATGTATTTATCGCCATATAGTAATAAGGATATTTCTTTGATGCAATGTAATATAAATTATTTGGTGGTTCGAAAGACAATATCCATTTTTGTTCACCACATTGCAACATCTATTTATATGAAACACAGAGTAACATCAACATTGTTCGGTTACTTATAATTTCAATGTCTTTATTGTTACATTGCAGCATAGCTTTTTATTTGTGACATTGTGGATGAAATTTTACTTATCTAATTTTATATATAATTATATATTATTATATTTTTATATTATATATATATATATATATATATTATTATATTATATATAATTACAAATAAAATTATGTTTTTTTATTTTACTTTACTTTATTTCAACATCAAATTTTATTAATTGATAAATTTTTATTAATTATTAATTACTTAATATTATTTGGGTAATTATTTAATTAAAGATGGCTATGTTTAACTATGTTTATTGTTGTTAATGTTTTTTTTACCATAGCTAGACAAGTTTGAAGATGAGAGAATATGAATCACATACTAAATTATGGTTGACTAGAGTTGACCAGCATAACAACTGAATTTGTGTTTGTTACATTGTGATATTGATTTATATTTGACACACAATGACATCATGATGGTTTGTCACTAAATTAAAGTTTCTATTTTCCATTTTATTAATGTATATTCCTTTCTATTTTATCTACATTTCAATGGCATTATCAACCTTGCTTTCTTACATTATGACCTCAATGTTTTCATTGTCATACTCGAACATGGATATTTTTGTTTCATACATTGTAATGTGATTTTTTGGTAATTCAAAATACAATATTAATTTGTGTTTATCACGTTGTGGCATTGATTTAATTTTATCAAATAATAATGTCAACATTTGTTTATCACATTATAAAGTAGATGTTCTTTTTGTTACAAAACATTTTCAATTTAATTTTATCACATTATGACAGGACACTTAGAGAGATTCACCAGCAATATTTGTTACAGCTAGTCAAATTTTAATCTTTAATTTTAGTCTTTAAATATCTACATTTTTAAATATTTTTAAATAATTAATAATTAAAAATTCACAATTATACTTATTTTCAAATTTTATTATTTAAATACCAAACTTATCTATTTAAATATTCAAACTTTATAACATGACTCAATTTCATAAATTATTTTATGAATAGAGATAATTTATATATATCCAAAAACAATATGTATTATTAGTATATAATATCTATATCTATAATATAAATAGATTTAATCACAGAACTTACTATTATTAATTTTTAAATCAATATAAATCTATAAAATTCTTTAAATATAATAAAACATATATTCTTTAAAAATCATACTGATCATAGACGAGATTGTACAAGATCGCGCTGCTGAGCCCGCGCGCCCCCGCGACCTAGCCATCGCTTTGGATCCCCTGTGTGCGCTGCGCCTGGCAGCTCTGCTGCTGGGCTGACCTCTGCACCCCCGCGCCTGGCAGCCCTGGCTGCTGGGCCTGCTTCCCTCCCTTCAGACCTCTCGCTGAGCCTTCTGCCCTCTGCGCCCTTTCTGACCCTTTCTCTGCCCTTCCTCTATCCTTCCAGATGGCCTCCCTTGATCAAGAGGACCTTGAGAAATCTTTCGCATCGCTCATCCCAGAGAATGCTTCGGAGAGAATCCGCCCGTCGGTTTCAAAATTTGTCAAAAAGCTGGATGAAATCCCAGAAGTTTCGCTCCCGCCTACTCTCCCTCGTCGTGCGGCGGTTGCTCTCGCTGATCGTGGCCTGGTTGGACAGTTCACGGGCCTATGGCCTTCACCCCGCACAGTTCTTCGTTGGGTTGAAAGAAACTGGAATCAGATGGTCCAGGGAAAGATTGCGATTAGATTCTATGGCAGAGGTTTCTTCACCTTCCTCTTCGAATCTGTGGAGGACCGCAACCTGATCTTCCGCAACGGCCCGTATTTCATGGACACCAGAGGCCTTTACCTCAACAGATGGACGCCGGACTTCGACCCGGAAATGGATGTCCCCAATGCCGTCCCGGTTTGGGTTCGTCTCCCCCACCTGCCTCTTCACTGTTGGGGCGATGAGTTAGTTAAAGCAATCGGGAACGCGGTGGGCAAATACGTCGATAGATCAGAACCCAAGGAGAACATGCATGCATGCGCCCGGATCTGCGTGGAAGTCGATCTAGGGAAAGGTCTCCCAGAAGCCATCAAGCTCAAAGTAGACCAATGGACTCATATTCAGCAAGTGGACTACGAGCAGCTGCCCTTCAAATGCAAGGTATGCCATGAATATGGACATTTCGCAAATAGATGTAGCAAAAATAAATCTATAGAAACAAATAACAATGCAGGGAACTCAGAAGAAGACTGGGAAACGGTCAAAAGGAAAAAATCCAACCCCCCTCCTGAAGCTTTCAAAAAGACCTCTCTGGAACCCCCTCCCTCGCCCTCGCACCCTTCTGCTCTTAATCCCTCTTTCCCTTCTTCCTCCAATCCCTTCGAATCTCTCTCAGCCGAAGACCCTCCCTCCCCCCCCTCCCTCCCCCAAAAGGCCCCCTGAAACCCCTCCTCCCCCCCCGTGAGCTCCCCTCCCCCTCCTCTGGTAGGCAGAATCCTTACTAGGAACAAGTCAAAAGAGAATATAGGCTCCACATATCCTCCCAGGAAGGCAGGAAGAAAGACAAACAAAGAGATAAGGGATGAGGCGGCAGCAAAAGAAATGGCCACAGGGACCCAACAACCAATGGATTCGTTTCTAGACAGGACAAAAGGAAGCGGAGAAAAGTTGAAGGAGAAATCTGGGGCCCAACCGAAATCAAGTAAGTGATGATCCTGGTCTCTTGGAACTGTAGGGGGTTGGGCTCCTCCCTAAAAGTTAATGCTGTCCGTGACTTAGTAAACTCAGAACAACCAGACTTCCTCCTACTCCAGGAGACCAAGATCACCGAGCAGGAATTCAAAGATAGCACAAAAAAAATAAAGAACTATGAAGGAAATGCAATAAGCTCAGAAGGAGCATCAGGCGGCCTAGGGACTCTCTGGAACAGGAAAAAATGGCAGCTCAAGAACTATAAACAAAACAGGTGGTGGATAAGAACAGACTTCCAGAACTTAGTCAAATCAGAGGAGTACTCAGTTTACAACATTTACGCCCCCCCCCATTTCAGAGAGAAGGCCTCCTGCTGGGACTCCATCTCGGCGGACCTCAGAGACTTTCAGGGAAAGAAGATATTTCTGGGGGGCGATTTAAACTTAATCAGAAATGCCCAAGAAAAACTGGGGGGGAACTTCTTCGCTGACCCAGCAAGAGAAGCCTTCGAGAAAATCATACAAACCCACAATTTAATTGACACTCCTCTCCACAATGGAAAGTATACATGGTCAAACAAAAGGACGGGCAAAAGTAACATCAAGGAAAGATTAGATCGCATCCTAGCAGCAGATCAAATCCTAGCTGACTTCAAAAGGATTCAAAGCTCTGTCATTTTGGGCTATATGTCTAATCACAAACCTGTTTCGTTGAGTCTAGATAACGGAACTTACCCAGGCCCGATCCCCTTCAAATACAACAAGGACTGGGAAAAGGTCGAAGGATTCAAAGATCTAGTTAAGGAGCAGTGGGCTATGGAAATCTCAGGTTCCCCGCATTTCATATGGGAATCAAAAATTAAAAATCTCAGAATCGCCATCAAACAGTGGGCTAGACAAAACGCTGCCATTCAAAACAGGAAAAAAATCGACATCCATCAAAAGCTTGAACAGCTAAACACTGACAGAGAGGGCTCCCAAGATACGGAGGAAGATCAGAACAAAGAAGGCGATCTGCTTAAAGAGCTCTACAATCAGAACCGCAGGGAGGAAGAGGAACAAAGGCAAAAATCTAGATGCCTTTGGCTCAACTCCGGGGATAAAAACACTTCCTTTTTTCACAATAACCTGAAGCTTAGACGAGCAGCAAACAACATCGATAAAATCTCTGTTGAAGGTAGGATCTTCACTGAACAAGAGGATATCAAGAACGCCGCCTCCAGGCACTTCCACGCTCTTCTAACAGCTGAACCAAACTATCAAGAAAATCCCGATTTTCTCAGCCCCCTGGAAAATAAAATAATAGAAAACCAGAAAGTGCACTTGGATAAGGATATCTCGCTGGAGGAAATCGAAGGGTCCCTTCAAAGCATGCCGCCGGATAAAGCTCCTGGGCCTGACGGATTCACAGCAGCTTTCTACAAATCTCATTGGGATATTATTAAAAAAGACTACATCAGAATGGCTAAAAACTTCTTTACTAAATGCAAAATGGGCAGTAGCATAAAATCCACTCATTTAGCTCTCATCCCAAAAGACCCCAATCCCCAGACCTTCGATAGATTCCGCCCTATATCCCTCTGCAATGTCTCTTATAAAATCATCTCCAAAGTTCTGGCCAACAGGCTTAAGCCCATTCTCCCATCTATCATCTCCGAAAATCAGGGAGGATTTGTCCCCAACAGGCAGATAACGGACAATGTGATCCTCATTCAAGAGGCCATTCATAGCAGCATATCAAGAAATGAGAAGGGAATGATCATTAAGCTGGACATGGCAAACGCCTTCGACAGGGTTAACCACTCCTTTCTGAAGGCGGTTTTGAAGAAGTTCGGCATCTCTGATTTCTTCTCCAGTAGGATCATTGAATGTATATCAGGCATCTGGACGGCCCCTCTCATCAATGGGAGACCTTGCTCCGCCTTTCAGAGCTCTCGGGGCCTGCGGCAAGGCTGCCCTCTTTCCCCCTTCCTCTTCATCATTATGGCTGAGACCCTAAGTTTGCATTTGGAACACAAAAGAAGAAATAGGGAGATCATGGGGATTGAAATCGTCAGAGGCGCCAAAGGGATTAACCACTCCCTCTTCGCTGACGACACTCTTCTTATTGGAGGTGCTTCTAGCCTGATGGCTAGAAGGTTCAAAGAAGTGCTGGAACCCTTCCTTCAGGCCTCGGGAGGCAAACTAAACAACAGTAAATGTATGATATATACCTGGAACGTTCCCGACCACATCACTCAGAGAATCTCCAGAATCATGGCAATCCCAGCTCTAGGCAATTGGTCTTTCTTCAAATATTTAGGACTGCCTTTAGCTAAAGAAAATGTCAAAGCTCAGATCTGGATTAAGCTGGTCGAAAATATGAAAAGCAAACTCCAAAGCTGGGGCACGCACTGGCTAAATTTAGCTGGCAGATCGATCCTCATAAAGTCTGTCCTCTCAGCTCTTCCTATTTACCAATTTGCCATTACTCTAGCCCCAGCAAGTATCCACAAGCACATTGAATTGATAATTCGCAGCTTTCTGTGGCAAGGAGGAAGGCATGATACCAAAAAATTCAGTCTTGTTAAATGGAGCAAGGTTATTCTCCCCATGGAAAAAGGAGGGTTGGGAATCAGAGTCCCCAGATTATCAAATCTAGCCATGGGGTTCAAGCTGATATGGAGGATTATTAATGACAAAGGCTCGTGGTGGATTGATATCATCAAGAAAAAGTACCTCACCGGTCAAAACAGCAACATCCTGGAGGAAACTCTCACAGAAAGACCAAGCACCCCTGTTTGGAAGCTCATCAAAAAGGCCCTCCCCCAAGCCAAAACCCTCATCTCAAAAGTCCCAGGCAATGGGAAAGAAATCAATATCTGGAACGATAGAATCATGGGCACGGATCCAAGAGGAGCCCTCCTTCTCTACAGACCCCTCCAACAATGGCTTGACCAGGCGAAGCAAAACTCCCTCTTTGATATCTCTCATTGGAACCATAATGAATGGATGGGATGGCAATCTCTGGCCCTCCCCCCTGATCTTGAGAACTCTTGGGCCAACCTAAAAATTTCCCTCTCAGGTTTAGCCCCCATCAACAAATCCAGTGAAGATAAATTCATTTGGGACCCTACCGGAGGTAATTACACGGTGAAAGGTGGGTATAAAACTCTCCAGAACTCCTCTGCTGCTAACAATTGGCCCCTTCATAACCTGGTGTGGAACATTGACAGTCTGCCCAAAGTAAAGATGTTCAACTGGACCCTTCTCCATGGTAATATCCTCACCGCAGACAACCTCAGAAAAAAAGGCATCCAAGGCCCCTCCATCTGCTGTCTGTGCAAAAATGCCGAGGAGACTTGCAGTCACCTCTTTATTGAATGCCCCTTTGCCCGCCATTGTTGGAAATCTCTAGCCAATCCATTATCCTTAGGGGATCTCCAAAACCAGATGGCCAACCTGCAAAGAAATTGGAAAAGCCTCTTCCCACAAATCAAAAATGGGAAAAATCAGGCCCTGAGGATCTGGAACAGCATTCCTGCCAATCTCTGCTGGCAAATTTGGAACACCAGAAACAACAGTATTTTCAATGACAAGAAGGCAAGCACAAACAAAACAATAGCAAAGACAGTCGCTCTCGTTTCTGAGACAATAGAAGTAAATGGTTTCCCACAGATGGATCAGTCTCAACTTGATTCAAAGGTAAACGAATGGGTGAGCAAATTCAAAATCAAAGCCAGTGTCAACAAGAGGACAAATATCAGTCAATCAGGCCAAATATGGAAATTGAGAGGCACAAAGCAGGAAGTGGACTCTTGGATTCAAAATCAGAACAGACCATCCCTGTTCTTTGATGGTGCTTCAAAGCACAATCCAGGCCAAGCTGGAGCAGGAGGCATAATTAGAGACTCTCAGGGAACAATCCTGACCAAATATCAGTGGGGGTTAGGAGTTATGTCAAACAACAAGGCAGAGGCCTACAACCTCTTCCTCGGTTCCTCCATAGCCAGGAAAATGGGCCTCCAGAACCTCCTGATCATGGGAGACTCAGCAATCATCATTGCCTCAATGACCTCAGGCAAAGAATTCCGCCAAACCGCTCTTAACAGAATCAAAGCCCGTATAAGTGAGAATTTAAGGAGTATCAGAGGTGCGTCCTTCAAGCACATACTCAGGGAGAATAATAAAGCAGCGGATGAGCAGGCCAACTTGGCAACTGGCAGAAGAATGGGATCGGTCAAAGAGAATGATCTGGAATATGATCAACACATCCCATAGCTGGTCCACACACCCCTGCAACATCAGTCACATCAGGCAGATCCATATGGATCACGAAAGCTTCTTGAGGACAGCTCCCGCAGCCATCTCCAGTCCAAAATCCTCAACCAGTCAGTCAATGATCCTTTTCCCCCCCCTCCTGCACATAAGGACAAACGTGGACACGCTCTCCAGCTCTCAATATCCGCTCAGAGATAGCCTTGTCAGCAGACAATACCAAGGCCATCACCTCACCAGGTTCAGAACCAGAGAAATCATGATCGTTTTTGGTCTCCTCCCCGCCGTCTCCCCCTTCTCTCAGTCTTCAGGAGGGTACTGTGTCTCGACCCAGAGATCTATTTATAGTAGGCCTGGTCCCTGGTATCACTCAGTGGCATGCAAAGAGCTCTCGACGCCCAGACCTGCAAGCAAGGCTTCCTCCAAGCCCAGCGCGTTCGCGGTCCCTCGAGCTCTTCGTCAGAGGGCTTTGTCATTGGGTTTCTTGTGCGTCTTTTACGCTCTGTTTTTTCCTTATTTTATCTCTGCTAACCTCCGCTGTGTCACTCTGTGCAGACATTTTCCTCTCCCAGTGTTGAGGTCCTCCCCTGTTTCCTTCCTTGCACCTCTCTTCCCTTTCCTCGCCCAGCCTCCCGCTCAGCTCTCTCGCGCTCTCTGTCTTGCTAGCTGTGTTTTCCGTATTCTCCTTCAGTGCCCCCTCCTTCCCAGCTCTTCCTGGCAGTGGCCCTTTCTATTGCTCCCCTTTTTTTCCACCCCTCTCCCTCCTCCAATTCGGAATCTGCTCTATTTATCTCCCCCCATGGCCGAGCAACCAAGCCAGCAGGCTCCCCAAGCCTCAAGCATCAACATCGACAACATTGACAGACTGTACAACAAAGATTGCACTATGTGCAAAACTCATACATTTATGATCAACAGGCTTCGCTCTCAGCTCACGGAACTGAAAGAAGATCATGATGCAGACAGCAGGTCCAAAAGGAAAAAGCTTGAAAAGCAGACAGGCGAAATAGAGAATCTCAAAGATCGTTGTTCCCATCTTGAAGAAATAATCGAGCAGCTCAAAGTCATCACCCAAGGTTCCAATGCAGAAGCATCGACCAAAGCCAGCGACGCTCACCGAGAGCCTAATCCCGACTTCTCTCTAACTCAAAAAACCCCGTATGAACTGTAAATTCAGCTTTCTATGCGGCAATTTTGTAAAACAGTATAGCCAGCACCTTTTTTCTTTTTGTAATCAAAGCAGTCTTGAGGAAATCGGGTCTGCGTACCCAATCTCTTTCCTCCCTGCCAAAATTGCGGACTCTATTGTAATCGTCTTTCCACTTTGGCTTTTATAATACAAAATATCCGATCTTGTTAAAAAAAAAAAACATAATATTCCTTAAATATAATAAAACATTTATATATTATATAAATAATTTCAATAATTATTAAAAATTTACAATAAAAATATATAAATTATTTTAATTCTATGTTAATTACACATTTGTCAATATATTAGTTTGAAATCTAAAATATCAATCTCAATTTTGTAATAATTTAATAATTAATTAATTTAAAACTTTATAAATTTATTAAAAATTTAAACCATTATTTTATAAAAATAGTAATACTTATATACAATACACATATATAAATGTGTACATAAACTTATTTTTTTACCAAATATATATGTTATTATTGTGACATCTTCAATGTAAAATATGCAATAATAAACCTAACGTAATTATTAAATCATATAAATGTATCCCCTTGCTTATAAAAACATTAAATATGATCTTTTTGCATATTTAAATTCATAATAGAAAGATAACATAATCAAATATAAAATTAACACGTCAATTTAATATATATGAAAACACATTTCCTCTCGTCTTAGGTTTTGTAATCACCTATTCATTTACTAGGTATGGTTGTCTTAGGTTTTTTTAATCACCTATTCATCGACTCGGTGTGGTTAGCTGAAATTTTTAGTAATCATAGTGGAATTCTCGTTTTGAACATGAAGTATAGACCATAACAAGTTCGGTTCTTCCCGTGTGATAAGTTTCATATGGCAAAAGTGAGCATAGTATATGCATAGAGGCATCTTTGCATATAGAAACATATTACGATTACAAAATGTGAATACAAATGAGTCTTATAATTACCATTATAGATTTATTTATATGCTTTAAATCCATTATATCCTTCTCGGTGTTGTTGGTTTGTTTCTAAATTTAATGATATCCTCTTTATTGTGATCTTTGTAAAAGGTTTTTTTGTTCGAATATCATGGTTTACAACTTGAGCAAACTATTGGTTTGTTTTTAAATTTATTGATATTATCCTGTTTAATGTGATCTTTGTAAAAAAGGGTTTTTTGGTGTACGAATATCATGGTTTACAACTTGAGCAAACTATTTCTTTTTTATGATTACTTTTATGGGTCTCACCTTTTAAAAATATAGAAGAATAATCCCTTTAGTATTTTCTGAGTTGGAGTTGAAAGGAATATCATAAATATCCTATTGCCCACTTATGTTTATTGCTTTTCAATATGTTCTCGACCAAACATTAATCAAATCACTTTATTTTTAATTTGAAATTATGGCTTACTATTTTATGTTGATATTAGAAATTACAAAGTATTTTGATTTTATAACTTATTTATAGATAATTTTAATTTTTTTATTAAATGGTGAGTGAAAGAGGACTACACACTTGTTTCACACTTATGAATGCATGCAAGGGGAATGCAATGACAGAGAAGTTGATAATGAACTTTTTCTAGTATTTTACTGCACCCAAAAAGCTATGAACCTTTGTAAGATTGGTGGGCTTAGGCCACTTCACAATCAAATCAACTTTAGAAGGATCTATTTTTACTTGTCCACCTCCAACAATGTGATCCAAGTAAACTAAAGAGGTCTTACCAAATTCATACTTAGAAATTTTGACATACAATTTTTCTCTTTGCAGAACATCAAACACCTTTTTGACATGACTCACATGATCCTCCCATGTCTTACTAAAATCAAGAATGCAATCAAGATACACAAGTACAAAACCATCAAGAAAAGGGCTGAAAATATCATTCATCACCTTCATGAATGTAGTGAGAGCATCACATAGTTTGAATGGCATCACTAGCCATTCAAACAACCCTTATTCTGTCTTGAATGCAGTCTTCCATACAACTTGTTATGAAATCCTAACCTAATGATAGCCACTACACAAGTCTAGTTTTTGAGAAATAGATAACATCTTTCAATTGATCTAATAAGTCATAAATGCAAGGGAGAGGGTACCAATTCTTCGTTGTTATTTTGTTGAGTTCCCTGTAGTCCATGCACATCCTCCATGTCCCATCCGTTTTTGGCACCAACACAATGGGTGAACCACATGCAGAAGAAATTGGCCTTATGACCCCTTGGTTCAACAATTCCTGCACATGTTTCTTTATCTCCTCCATCTCAATTGCTGACAACCTATACATACCAATATTTGGTAAAGAATCATCATGCTGCAATTGAATTTCATGTTGGATTTAATGCTATGGAGGAAACCAAAATGGTTCGTGAAAAAACCCATTATAGCTAGAAAAAATTTCATACAATTATTTTTTATGAGTGGGATCACAACTTTGGAAAGCATGCACCCGTTGCTATATTTGGTCAATCTCTTCATCTAACTTGCACTTTAACATTGACACTGATCTTGGCATGATGAGCTCTAACAATGTATTCCACCTCATCTTTCGTGAGATAATACTTGTTTTCATGGTGCAAGAAAATTGCTTTCCTATCATACAAATATGGACTCAATGCCACAATTATCCAAAGGTACAACATCAAGTTCAGCATCATATACTAGTTTGAATGCAATCACAAATCTTGCCACACACTGTTTGGTTACATGTAATTGGTTGTGTGACGCACCCAACAAAGATGGTATGGTTTCAGATGAGGCTTGGTCTCTAAATGTAATTTCTTAACCAAGGATTCTATAATCAAATTTTCTTATGAGCTTGAATCAAACAAGGTTTCCATTTTAGTATGTTTCATTATAACTCTAATGTGGAACAATTCAATCGTCTTTCGTTCATTAACAAGACACTCATTCAAAGAACTTTTACTTGCATGAATTTCATAATTTTTATTAGCATTAAGAGAAAGGGTATCTTGTGTGCCCATTGATGTGATATGTGTCTCGTCGTAGGAGTTGGATCCAAGGTCATGCTACATGGTTGCCACCGTATTTTTCTTGCTCTTTCCACCAAATCTCTTTGGCTTCAACTCTAGATGTAGCTTCTAATAGTGTTCATCATTATGGCCTTCCTCCTTGTAATGTTTGCAAGACGAATTTGCTCCTTCTTCCTTTTTGGTTCTAGCTACCTTCTTGTCCTTTTCCTTTCCTTTTCCCTTGAACTTGTCATTATGACATTTGAAAGATGATTTCTTAGGTTGATCTTCTTTGTCATTCTTTCCCCTAGTTCCAAGGTGAATGGGCTTCACACTCGCCCCATACGTAATAGTAGGCTCAAATAATAACAAAGAATTCCTTATGTAACTATGTAAAGCACCAATATACTTTGTTACATTTTTTGGTGAATCAAGTGAAATGCCCAAATATAAATCTTATTTTCTAAAATCTTATGTGAAGCTCTGTACATTTTGACCCTTTCTTTGTCTCAAATATTTCCATTTGATTAAATTATTTTGTCAATAATCCAAAGGATAAAATTAATATTTTAATGCAGAAACAAAATTGGACCAAGAAGAAAGGATATTACCCCAGCTTTTGCTACCTTTATGCAGCTTTCTCTCCCACCAAACAAGAGCAGTGCCACTCAGCCAAAGAGATGCTAATTGGATCTTGGCCTCATCTTCCTCAATCTGCTGGATCTAGCAATAAACCTTGATATGTCTAATCCAATTTTTTAACTTCTCTACATTACATTCTCCATTATATGTGGGAAAATAAACTTTAGAGTCTCACTTAAAAAATGGCTTTTTAGATGCATTCCTATGATGCCTATTACAATGATGAGAAGAGGAAGAAGAAGAATTGTCACTGGTGGATGGAGAGTGAGGGGGATCTTCTCCTCCACCTCCATGGTTTACTGAGGCATGATCATCAAGCTCTTTCTTCTCAAGCCTGATTATCTTCTCATATGTTTTGATTTTCTCTGCCATCGTGAATAATATCTTGTGATAATTTTGCTCTTCCTACAACCGAGTTTCCTCATCTATCATTTTATGTATTCATACTGCACACCCTGCTTCGGTATAAAAGGATTTGAGTTTTCCTTCTCCTCTTTGGAGCTTGTTCGTGTTTAGCATTCACTCATGCAACTTGCATCAATAAGACCTAGTTTTATACCAAACTTGATCCATATATTTTACTTCAAGGATGCATACAAAATTGCATTTAAAAGAGCATGTAACCAAGTGACATAAACACATAAAATAAGAAGAATTCGAAATAAACCATGAGATCAAAGGCACAAAAACAACTTGATAATGGAGTTCACCCAGTGTGGGTTACGTCTCCGGGCCCTACTCAATCTGGGGAGGCCTATTTCATTAATTGGGAGTGAAATCAAATTACAAGCAATTACAAAGTGACACCTTATACCTCCACTTCCGAGGATTGCATGAAAATGTAGACTTCTATTGAAGAAATAGGATACATGGTTGGAATCTTGGCGAAAAATCGAGAAAATGGTTATAAAGTCAACCATGTTCTGCTTCTGTGAAAATTTGGCCTTCGGGAATCTTAAAGATTCCCTCTCGAGGATGGACTGAAGTTCGGCAGATCATGTGATGATACTGACTGAGCCACTACATTCCTTATTGAAAACTAAGTAAAATTAGTGTAAACTCGGTCTATTTATGCTCTGGTGGATTCCGAGGCTCTAAGGATTCTAAAGATTCCATACAAGATTTCCTAGAATATTCCTAGAGAATATTCCACATAATATTCCCTCTGTATATTTCTTAAAATTCTCGATGAAGGACGTAAGATTCTGGCGGTGGAAATTTTCTGTTGTATCTCACACATAGCCCACTCGCTCTCCCCCTTCACTCAGCGATAGAAGTGGTTTAAATACAATTTCCCTAGCATTGTTTTCACTGACCACTTGGTGGTCTATTGGTGGCACATCCCGGTTTGGGGTTGGAGGACATGGGTTCAAAACCATGGACCTACTGACCACTATTTATTTGATATGTTAAAACGGTCACCGTTTTTTATACCACTAACCACTCAGTCTGCCATTGTAAGTAAGACAATAATCTTCGGTTGGCGATTTAACTGCAAGGCTATTTTTTAAAATAAAAATGGCAATTGTTGTTCACTCGATAGCAAAAATTTCAATGGTCACTGGGGCACACTGGAAAAACTAACGAGTGGACATATTCCATTGATTGTCATTGGTCCAATTTGTTCTATGCATAACCAAGCTCTAGTTGGTCATCATAGAGTGGCTCCTCATTAGCCCTTTGTACACTGACATCATCCGCAACTTGTCACAGCCAAGTTGGTTAGTACGTCCATGTCATGTTGTTGATTTCATCCTTCCATGTGTCACCTTGTGGTTGTCTCTCCTTTGACCGTATGTCGAGGTCAGCCTGCTAACATTAACATCCATACTGTTAACTGTCACAAATTATCTTTTCACATCTCTTGTTCGCTTCTTGTTCCATATCCCGAAGTGTAAAAACATTGACAAGTGTGCAGCATATCCATTATGATATACAGACCAAAACCTCCCTAATGATTCAAAGGAAAACTTCCCTAGATCAAACATGAAGAATGCTAACTAAAAACCTAAATTTTAGGGTCAGCACATTTTGCTACACTGTCTGCCTGTGCTGATGGCAGGTTGCTCTATTATATGCTAGTGCTTCCAGTGCGGGTTTTGATATGAAAACCCACATTGAACATCTTTTGGTATGTTTTCCCAAACTGGAGGAGAAGATTCGTACACTAGAACCTTCTAGAACAATGAGATGGATATTGGTTGTTATTGTTGACATGGTTATTATTTATATGGTTGAGTTGGATATTGGTAATCATCCATACGATAATCTTCGTGTTCCTTTAAAGCTTCCTCCACCATCATGCTGGACTCCCCCTCACTAACTATTTCCACCTATGGCATTAGAAGGTTAGTTTCCAACCTCTCCTCGAGGTCCTCCTCCGAAATTCTGAGCCATTCACACTCTTGGTGTTGGCGATGATTCTGAATATAACTTTCTGCCTGAAGGCTTTCCATATGTGGGAAGTGTACCCCATCCACCACCGTCTGAAAGCAGTGAACCTTTGTTTCAACCTGGTTATACCTCTTTGGCTCAATTGGTTTCAGGTACTCCAAGGGTGTCTTCACTTTATCACAATCCTATTTGTTCAACGAGCACCATACCTACTTCTGGTCCATTTTTTTCAAGCGTGGCCTCCCAAATTCTTGTATGACTGCAGTTCCTTCAGTTCCTGTACAACCAACAATTATGGTTGGGATATTTAATGTCCCTATAGGTTCCTCGGGTCCTCCATTAAGTGGATAGCATTTGCCACCAGCTATCCCAATGCATGGGGGGCAACAACCACCTCCTCTATATGTACCTCTTATTTTGGGTGGAACTTATGTGAGTGGATCTCAAAATCACACTACCAAAGTTAGTCAAAATGTGGGCAGTGTTCCTTATCCTAATGGATCATTTATTCCATCTGGATTAGGCCAAATCCCATATCAACAACCTCTTTCAGCCAAGATACCATACCAGCAATCGTACCCTCCGTATGGCTCGCAACATCCTCAAAACCCACCTATTACTCAATAAGAAAGACCGCAAATGCAGCTTGGTTCAAATCCTTCATTTGGGGCATCTGGCTAGTTTCAAACTGGAACCTATTAGTACCAACTTGGAACTCAGCAAATTCCACAAGGAAATTTCCAACAACAACAACCTTATGCACAACAAGGACCTTATGTACAACAAGGGCTTTATCAACATCCATTGTAGCAATAAGGTCAACCCTTGATGTAGCAAAATCAATCCTTGTACCAACAAAGCCAAACCTTACAACAACAAGGTCAACCCTTGCAACAACAAGGTCAACAATTTTACCACCAGGGTCAACAGTTGCAACAACAACCTTATTCTCCATACTCTTCCCAAGTTGTTTATCCAACTTATGTTTCTCAATGACCCATGACAGGTTAGTCTCAACCTTACCTTGGTCAAAACCCACCTTTGTGGAGGAAAAATCCACCTTGTATGGTCAAAATACCTCTCATTGGGGGAAATATCAAGCTGCTTTTGGTAAAAATCCGCCAATTTGGGGGAAGAACCCATACCAACAAGGTTGGAATCCACAAGTTGGGCCATATCAAAGGCCTCCCATGCCTTTCAAACAACAATTTCCATTTCTAGCAACATTGGAGCTACCGATGTGTCAAGTCTCACAAATGATCCAATACTCCATTCACCGCATTTGCCCCAAGTCCCGACTAAGATTCCTAGAAATTGTCTAAATTTCAAAGAAAAGTATGGAGAAGACCCTAGGTCCAAGTTATGACTTACCATTTATGGTGTTCATCCAATTCCTGGGTTGAGGACTCCATTCATCTACGTATTTTCCAGTAAACCCTGACACGTTCTGCTGCAAAATGGCACATCAATTTACCTCGAGGTGCCTATCAAGACTTCAACTCTTTAGCAATAACCTTACTTACTCAACTCCAACTACCATTTGAATATGAAACTTGCACCCACCTGCTTACGTCTTTGAAATAAAATACTGGTACCCACTTCTTTAATCATATCCATGAGTGGAGACATTAACATCGTCTTATCAAGTTTAATATACCTGATGAGCTATTAACTGAATGGTTTACCAAATCATTCGTTAATAAAATTTCAAAGGACATAGCCATGGGTGGTTATGTGACTGAAGATCAAGCCATTTCTCGTGCCCAAATTTAGATTTAGTATATTCTCAATCTGGCACATTATATGATCTCTTTGTTAATGCTCTAAGACCATCTATGGATCTAGCATCTTCTAAACCTCTAGAAGTATGATGTGTCGATGTTATTATTGATTTAGTGACTTAAACATCCAGTAAATATTATTCAAAGTGGAAATTTATTTCAACTACTACATCCAATCCTCCTTCAAATCCCTCTCCAAATTCTAGTAAAACCTTTTGAGTTTAATGCCATTCAATGTACTGTGCTAGACAAAACCTCAAAAGGTAAAAATAAGGGTAAAGGAAAAGCCAAATATGATAGCCCAAAACAGGATCCTCTAAAATTGTCTATTGATGATGCATCTAAATGTAAGGCCAAATATCCTTGCCCCAATTTTGAGGAAGATCACTATACCAAGGATTATCTCTATCATGCTGAAGTTAGTCACTTGTTAAAAGGAACTAAAGGGACACCATTTATACTAAAATAACATTTTCAACAATAACGAACCCAATCGGTATAACAACCACAATATTATACATCTTCAGGTTCTCAGGTTTATAGGAGCGTAACAATACCTATCTCTGTTTGCACTCGGTCAAAATACTATCTGACTCCTCCCAAATAGGTTTTGGAGAAAGAAGTTAATGATACACCTTCTACTTCTTCTCCATCAAGTTATGGTCCTCTTCATATTAAGAGACCTAGTAATGACTTTGTTATCCAACCAGCTCCCAAAGGTGTCCTTCAGAAATCATCTTACAATATAAATGCATGAGCTTCCCAACATTACAATATTGTCAAAGATTTAGCTCAAGCACATTCGAAGATGTCTACCTTGGAAGTTCTCCAGAGTTGTGCATCACAGCGGAAAGAATTACTATCTGCTATAGGAGGAATTGACCCTACTGATTCGATTTTGATTACCTTTGACATGGAAAATCATGCTCCACGTCTTCCACATCAACTTTCCTTTTTAATCCAATTCATTATAAAAGGGAATATGATTCATCTGATTGTGGTTGATGAGGGTGATTTCACTTTCATCATATCTATCTCATGTTGGAAAGCTATTGGCTCTCCACCTCCCAACTAGTCTCCTAACACCTTAGAAACCTTTGATGGTAGAGGATCTCATCCTTATGGTATTCTCACTAGCTTTCCGATAAAATTGGAAGGAAAAAAAATTAACTTAGAAGTAGAAATTGTTCATGGAAATTTGAATTATAACCTTCTACTTGGCTGAAGTTGGACTCATTCTACATTTTGCGTGGTTTCTTATTTTTTCCGTGTGCTCCGTTTTCCACATGAAGGGAAAAGTCATCATTGAGCAGTTAGCCTTTTCTCTTCTAGCACTTCGAATGGAAATGTGCCATATGTGGAAAATACTAACATCCTTTATGAGAGTGTTGGGGAAGGTATTTTTAAAGACTTTTCTCTTATGGGAAATTTTTCCCTTCCACCTCCAAATGTCGCTTCCATCAACATGATCTCCACTTCTCATGATCCTTGGATCATTCCTCATCCCGATCAAGTTGATTCTTTTGGCGATGTCATGCCACTCATGCTAGTATAACAACCCTATCAAGCTGTTTTTTTGGCTTCAACAGTCACTTCTTAAAGTCATGCTACTATTAGTATGCATCTCGACGCGTATTCATAGTCCCCTTGGCTTGGTTCTTAGGATTCTCTCGATCCCTTCCACGATACATTTCCCTCATATGAGAGTATCACCAAGGCTATGTCTCTTGAACAAACTCCCTAGAATGATGCCCACCATCATTCCTCGTTTCTCTTGAGTCTTGGAGAGATTTCATCATGTCTAGATACCTTTGTTTCCCGTACTTTGACACATTCAGTTCAAACGCTTGTTCTGGTACATGAAGTTTTGTCTGAGGAAAACATGGGGAACATTACTACTATGATGCCCATCGTTATTTCTGTTAAACCATAAGTTGTCGAAAACTCCATGTAGGGGTCACTTCACTAGTACAAAATTACTAATTAGTTACTAAAAAAACAACTAAAATTTGCATATAAATGACCATTTTTCATTCGGTGACCAATAGTAGCCAATTTATAATATCTTATAACATGACCAACTTTTAGGCATTTTTATCTTAGTCATTAATTTGTTTCCTCAATTTTACCATCTATAGTATATTTAGGCATAAATTTGGTCATAAATTTTTCATTGGTTTAGTCATTAATTGTCACAATTAATGACCAAATATACAACAAAATATATTACTATATGAACCCTTAAGAAAATCAATTAATGACAAAATAAATATGACCAAAATGTTGATCGTGTTATAAGATATTGTAAATTAGCTACTAATAGTCATATATATGCAAATTTTAGTCATCATTTAAAACAAATTAATGACCAAAGAAATATGACTAAATTTTAGTCATGTTATAAGATACTATAAATTAGCTACTAATAGCCGTATATATGAAAAACTTAGTGACCATTTTAATAAAAAAATTATCATTTGCGGTAGTCATTTATGTTTTTTTGGTATTTTCATATTCATTATATAAATCACTGATTTAGTAGTTTCTATTCATTTCATTTAATTTTATTCATAATCATTATAAACGACTAATTCAATCATATTTTCATTTTACTCGTGTTCATCATTATTTAATATAAACTACTAATTTAGTAGCTTTAGAGTGATTTTATGTGTTCATAAATTAATTAGTATGATTTTCTGACTAAATTAAAAAAACAAATGTCATACAATGTGCATGTTTATCTAATATGATAACACAAAGTTACATATGTTAATTACGAGACTAAATAATATCAAGTGCAAATAAAAATAATTTCAACCATATAAATTTTATTATATAGAATATCAAGTATTTCAATATGAGTTTCCAACTTAATATCGGTTGGACTACAATTTACACATGAAATATTGTTTTATCATTTCAAAATATTATCACTATGTTTCCAAAGCATTGAAAGTGAATTCACCAAATCTGAAGGCTTGGCCATCACTCTCTATGAGTGTGTCTTATGCAAGATATTGACTCTAAGGGTATCACTAGACAAATTCCCTTCTCTCTCTCATTTTGGATTTGTCACTCCAGTGTTATTATTCTCCTCTTTCTTCAATTGCTGCTTCTTTACCATCAATATTAAGTTCCTCTCCTAAAAATTGAATAAGATACAATGCAGAGTATAAGGCATGAAAGACGATGAATACTTGAATATAAAACAAAGTAGAATATAAAATATTTATACAACATATACCTCGACATTCGATAGTGGCCACTATGCGGCTAGCTGACCTGTATAAATGAAACAAATAAAATGTCACCATAGAAAACAACACCTTAGGAACTTAGTATTCAACCTTCAACAAAACATTAGGCACAATCATACCAGCTAAGTTACATGTTAAAAATATCACTCAATAGATAATATTATTTTGCCCATAGTAAAAGTTTCTTGCTATTATGACCTATGTTTTAAGGACCATGAGATTGATCCAACATCATATTGGATTATGGAGACAAAATGATTCAAATTTCCAATATGAGTACATGTTTTCGATAATTTGGTATGTACAGATAAATACTAATTCCCTAGATAAGTAGCCATATCTAGAACAACAGTTTAAAATATTTTAGTCTTTTCCTATAAGCAATAGATAATATGAGAAGATGAGAAGACCTACTTGTAGTTCTGATTTCCTCTCATCTCCTTTGTATCGATCCTATCACTCCTTCACGTACTTAATATGCTTGAGAAGTACCTGTAAACACAAACAGAAAACAAAGAATCAATCAATGCAAAAGATCTATTGAATATAAGTGAATGGAATCAGATACATTTCACACATATAAGCATTATAAGATAATAGAAACATATGGGAGAAAGGTTCAAATACTTTATTGAATAGAATAAGGAATTACAGCCATTGTGTCTGATTCAAAGTAATTCCTCCAGCTTTGATCCCATCCACATCACATCAAAAGCATGACAAACTTGTAGCATTACAATACTTTCTTCAAAGCCATTTCTCATAGCAACATTATCTCCTTACAATTCAACATAATCCAGCCCCTCATCACTTAGATGAGTGGTCAATTTATAGGGAGATGAAGGATTTTTTGTCATAAATGGTGGTATTGAATGGCATTCCATACTTCGAATTAGTTCCATGGAGGAAGGGATGAGAGTATAGGATGCATCTTAACACATTCCTCATCCATTTTCGAGCTCATAGAAGTTGATAAGTGAGGGAACCTTCGAGATGGCTCCAAAACATAAGAGTATTCCACAAACCCTATGTGAATTTTGCTCAAACTCGCCCAACATAGATGAAAGGAAGCCTATGTTCTCTGCAGAGCACCCTGGCCTGGACTTAACTGCTATGCAGCACACCCTTACATGGGCCTACCTACGCTAGTACCTCTAGATGCCATTTCTAGTACATAGTACCCTTACTGTGTGATGTTTTAACGAGTCTAGCGAAGGAGAAACTCGGTCTTGTCTAGATGGAAAAGTTTGACGCTATTTGATGTTTTAACGAGTTTAATGACAAAGATAACTCAGTCATTTTCATTTTTAGAGATTTTAAAAACGGACAAAAGGAAAAATCCACAAGTTATTTTTCGTTGATTTGTCTCTCAAGCTCGAAAAAGCATAAAACAATACGAGAGAGAACCTATTGACTATGTTCGATAAACGTATTCACT
>APFE031199129.1:0-18537 GCA_000404065.3 Pinus taeda
ATATGTTCAAGAGAAGTCGATCAGAGAATTCACCAACCCATCTTGTGTCTCATCCGCTGCAATACCTTCACGCTTCATCCTTTCATGACTGCCACCCTGAACCCTGTATCATCAGATCATTTTCACCTCCACAAAATCATTTGCTCTGTTCCGTGTGGTAAATGTGGGATTCATTAAGGCCCTCCTACGACGGGTTACTTCTTGTCGACGACAGCTCATTATCCAAGAAGTCGACCTAGGAACAACCCTTTCAGTACTTTGAAGCTTGCATGCCTCAATGGCAATTTTCTCACTTCCGGTGACAGGTTTACATCAATAGCCTTTGACCAAAAGATTTTGCGTGGTGTTCGACGCCAAGTCATTTTTCACACCACGTGAATTGTATTGTAGTACCTTGAGGGTCATCATCATTATCGGTGATTCCTCTTGCGCCTGTTAACAGCTTACATCATTGGCTGGTAATCAGGCGATGTCTTTCCATGTTTCACTCCAGAACATTTTTCACATGGATCGACTTGTACTTAGGGCGAAGATTGGACGAGTTTGAAGACCCTGGATCTAAATTCATCCATCCAGGCTGTGATATATTCAGGAAAATAAAGACATCAAATGTACATCATTGCTGCACAGATGATCATCTGAATCAAAGGATAATGGCTCTACCAGAATCATCAGTCTGCCACACAGACGATTGTCTATCCTATGTACATGAAAATGAATTTATAAAGCTGAGCATGGGAATGTCCGCCTTAGCTAGATCATGAAAATGTTATGAAGATAATGTATTGTATTGTATCTTATTACAAGTCACCTTCCAGTTCGAAAGAACCTCGGATCCTCATGATAAAGCATTTCACCCGACATCAAAGATCTACGACCTCATGCTTTAGGGGGCAACTGTTATAGACATTTTTGGGCACTGAAACCCCAATCACATATGTCCATAAACCAAGGGCTTATGAGTCCCTAAAATTGTTGTTTCATGCCCTAAAGGAACAAGGTCAGTTGATTACATCATCTCCCAAAAGTTATCCATAGAAAACTGCTCAGAACTGGTCAAAACTAGACCATACAGACTACCTAGTGTAGAGGGTGCGATGCATCTCACCTGCTCAATGTAAAAGGTGTGATGCATAATAGAAATCCCTTATGTAGAGTGCGATGGGTGAGAGTAGACAAATGGAAGAGACAGTTTGCAAGGTGGATGGTCATGGAATCTTCCAAAAACTTCTCCTGTGACACTTGCCTCTCTGAATTTGCCCAGGTATGAGTAAGAGATCATCAATCTCCAAGTGGAATCAAGAACTATCAGAGAGAGGACACTAATCAAAATCCCAGAATCTGACTCACCCCCCTGCAATCATCTATATATGGATCCCTCATCACAGAGATCTAGGGAGGCTGGAATCTTGTATCTTGTAAGGAAATGTTGTTGGTTTCCTAGTACAACATCATAGTGTTGGGTGATCTAAACTTTTCATGAGGTGAAGAAGGGCTTTCATGCTAGGAGGATAACGCTGGGTCAGATCAATGGGTTGTAATCCTCTCTTCTAACCTCTATATCAATAAATTTATTCAAGTTTTCCTCCACATTCTTGTATGTTAGTTGATATATACATGTATGTGGTCAATATATATCTGGTCCTATATTCTTTATGATTGTAGATCTTTGCACTTTGAAGATATTATGCTTCTTTGATGTTACAGGTACTCTTTGAAGTGGAGTGGTCAAGGGAAGAGCTGCAAACATCTGTCAAAGAGGAGAAGGAACAAGCGGAGAACCAAGCGAAAGATCAAGGTTGGTATTCTTTGCTCCTCTCCTATCTACTTCTCATAAAGGAAATTGAACGTAACTTTAATCTGTTTGTTTCTAAGATAGCTACTCGTCTTAGTGGGACTAGCAGCTCTGCATAGACACTAGATTTCCCAATAACACTAATACTGCCTTGGGTGAGACTAAATCCTGCATTACACGGGTTCTTACCAAACGGGTCAGTAGTGTAGTGTTTTGTTGGTTAGCACAACTAACTCTGAACCTAGGTCCAAGCTCCCTTAAGCCAACACCTCCAACCTACAAAAACCTTACTCCCAATACATTTTAGACACTTTCGAACTATCATGCACTTAAAGGAAGAGGTGAGGAGTTTCATACATGTTCCTACATGATGGTCTTTGGCTAACTTGATACCTGCATGCTGCTTTAGAAATGGTTGTTGTTCTGCTAACTATTTGAGTGTAATTTCCTATACTAGTTGCTCCATGCTTCGACTCTACTTTGGAAAAAAATTTCGTTTTGTTTGTACATATTTTTCATGATATGCTCCTAACTAAGAATTACCACTATAGGTCCTACTAATAGTGGATCAAGTTGTTGTTGTTGGATATGAGCAGTGACCTTGTATCAACTCTATAGAATTTTTGTGGTTGTAGAAGATCAAGGATATGATCCCTCAATACTTCATCATGGTCAATTCTTAATTCTCATGTTTCCAAGTGCTTTTGACTATGGTCCTTGAGGATTTGTGTAGACTACTATGGGATTGGGTTATTTCCTATAGCAATCATAGAGACCCCCCTATGATCACAATAAATTGCATACAATGCATCCAAAAACTCTCATAATTCATGTTAAACCCATGGAAAAGGATTAGAATCTTTGGTTGTGGTCAAAATAATGAAAGGAATGGTAAAAATGGGTTTTTTTATGCACAAGGATGATTATTTGGGTTGAGAAGTGGCTAAATGGCGTGGAGGATGGGTGATGGTCATATGGTGGACCTCTCCTTTCATTCCCCCATCAAAAACATAGGATCTAAACATGTTCTCTATGTTTATCACAATCCTATAGAAAATTTGGACAATCTTATAGCATTTCAGGACAAACCTGTAGCACTCCAACACTACAGAAAAATTGAGTGAGATAGGCTTCCTAGTGATGGGGGGACTTGGGGAAGTTGATGGAATAATGAAGAATATGTAGATAGCTAGTCTTGGTGGGTGAAAAAGTGGAGTGTGGAGGAAGATTACTTTGACTATTGTCCTTCTTTGGTCATGGTTGGAACCCTGCAAAAACATGTTAGAAATACTGATGTAAGAGTTCCCTTGTTGTCCCTTTATTCTTTATTTTTTTTCATTGTTCCTTCTTTTTAATTTTTATCTCTTTTTTCTTGAGATTTGTGGGTTGCCTCAAAGGAGGTTTTTAACCTAAAAGACTACCATGAGTGCCTTAGAGGATGTTTTCTCTTAGGGGTCTTTTCATTTATTATTTTTTCTACTCTTGGACTGCCTCATATAGGTTTTCATCCCCAAAGTTGGCCTCAAGTTCCTCATGGAGGTTTTCACCTACGCTCTTTTATTTTTCCTTCGTTTTTTCCATTTTTCTTTTTTCTCCTTTTTTTTCTTCTTCTACTGATCATAGGCTGGGTGAACTAAGATCTATGAGATTTGTTTACTCTTGGACTACTTCATATAGGTTTTCAGCCCCAAAGTTGGCCTTAAGGGCGGGGTTCATTCTCCTCTAGGGTCAATGCATAGGTTTAAATCCCTCCTTAATGTAAATATGATGGGTATAAACTAAAGGATTTACAGCTTTCATTTTCTTATAGTCCCAAGCAAAGGCATCATGATGTTGCCTCAATATAGTGCATACTTTCTATTCTTTCTCTGCTGAGAGGGAAGGTTTTATTTTTAGAGTCTTGGATGGATTGATCTCCACAACCTTAGTATGTTCTAGATCAGAATTGGTCGTAAATAGCTCAAACCATGGATGTTTCTTAGGTTTCCCTAAGGATTCTTCCACTAGCTTATCAATTGGCATGGAAGTAGGAAGTTGATTCTGCAAGAAGTGATCAATAAGGTAATCCTCATCTGGTTGTCTACTTCCTACAATAGTGTGTACAAGTATGATTGATAAAAATATTCCTCTTCCTCTACCACAAATGTAAATCATGCTTGATAGAGGATTGATCAAGAGGATATAATATAAGCTTCCTTGTGAGATGCCCATTTTTAATGGTCATGTATCCAACCCTATAACTAATGTAAGCATCAACAATGGCTAGCCAAGGTATCCCTAGAATGAGAGGGTACTAATTACACTTGGTTTGGGTTTGGAGGACAAGGAAATATGTTGGATATTCCCAAGATTCAATCAAGACCATCACATCCTCGATAATGCCCTCAGGAGCTACTGTGAATCTATCTAAAAATTGCAGCACTGTATTGGTCTTCCTCAAGGATCCTTGGAGGTTGAGCTTCAACATGGTTTCCATGGTCATGACATTGAATGTAGCCCCAAGTTCAATCAAGGTGTTGATGACAACAATATTGTTAATGTGCACATCCACTATTGGGCTACCAGGATCCAAGTACTTTGGTGAGATAATCCTTCCAAGCATTAGATTAGATAGTTGCCAAACAACATTGATAATGGGGGCATCTCTTTTTCTTCTTATGGGCCTCTTGAAACACTCGTCCTTGATAATCTTGTTGTAAATGGGGACATCTTTGATGGTCTTGATAAGGGATATCTTAACACACAAGTTCTTTAATTCTCCCATAAGTTTAGCTTCTTTTGGGGCATGTTGTTTAGGTTGGGCCAACGTTTCAGGATAGGGAAATATGTTGCCTTGAGGGGTACCATCTTCCTTATATTATTAGAGATCTTCAGGTGGAGAAGGTGGGTGGGAATTTGGAAGTACCTTCCTAGACCTAAGGTTAATCTCTTGGATTTCCACAACATAAGAAAGATAAGATTTTTCCCCACTATAAACTTGTTAGGCATGTTTGTTGTTTGGGTTCGGATTGGGTTGGGTAGGAATTTGAGGTTGCTTAGGTGGGTTACTATAGGGTAGCCATGGTTGATATGCAGGAGAAAGAAACAAGGCAAGAGGTTGGGCTATATGGGGCCTCTATCCTTATGAAGGGTTGCCCCATTGATGAGGTTGAGGTTGGTATAGTTGGAAGGGTGGATTGAAAGGCTGAGGAGTATATGACCAAGGGGAAGGCATGGACCAAGATGAGTGAGTTGGAGGACACCAAGGCCGAAAGGGTGCATTCTAGTTTGGGTTGAAAGAAGGATAATGTGAACCTTGCATGTCTTACTGGTATGGGAGAGGGCCTTATGGCCTCCTTTAATTGATGAAGAAAAGTTATTCCAAGCCATTCTCTACCCCTTGATATAAAAACTTTAGGCGTGGAATAAAGGGAAATATTTTTGTTGTGTGGTTCTCCTAAAAAATAGAGCATGCCTATATGGCATTCAATAGACACTCATTTTCTGGGGTGCCTCTTGGTGCATCTAGGGAAAAAGATAGCTAGTGCCCTTTTTCCTCCTCTTTCTTCCTGTTAATTTGCATAGTATCCAAAATAAGGAAAAAGTTTGCAACATCTCACTATTAAGGTATTCTAGCATACTCCCTATGTCATGTTTGATGGTCGAGGTGGAGGGAGAACAGTTGAACATGCCTTGCATGGACCTACCCCTCTTTCATGCAACCTTACAATGATTCTTGAATATTGTCTTGAGGTATCCATAGGTCAGCTGGTAAATATCTCCACCATATAGCATATTAAGGTGCCCATTACATATTTCCTAATCCCTCGGAGGAGTATAAACTTCAATGACTAAGGGTGAATGGTGCAATTAGCCCTTCTATAGTTGAGTTGGAACCTTTCCTCATAATATTCTAGGGACTCATTTGGGCCTAGGGTCATCCTAAATATCTCCTCTTTTGTCTTCCTAGACCTACAATAATCCTTTTATTTATTATTAAAGGATTGCTACATTTGTGCCCAAGTAGTGATGCTACCTCTAGGCAAACTCATGAACCTGTGCAAGGCTACATCCTTAAGGGTGGAAGGAAACAACTTCATCTTTTGTTCATCAAAATTATAATCATAAGTTATCCAAACCACAACAAACTTGAACATGAATGTATCGGGGTCCTTACAGGTTAGGTCATGGAAGTGTAGGAGTCTAATGGGACATATCTTCTTCATCTTGGTCTCCCCATTCATTTCTTAGATAGGAAAGAGCTCGAGCTTCTTGTATTCAACCATGTTTTGGGTAGGTGATATAGGTTATTCAAAGATTTTTGGTTTCTCACCTAAGGGATTCTCAAATTCCTCTATCATAGTAGGATGTTCATAGTCACCAAAGAAGAGTGATGGTTGACTGTTAGAAGGGGTGGGGAGTTTTGGTAGGAATTTCCCTTGATTATACATACTCATATGAGGAATGAAATAATTTGTACTTTTTTTTTCCAGATCAAACAATGTTGATGCAAAGAAACAGAAAGATGAAAAATAAAGTTGACTTATAATAGAAACAAAACCTCCTTATACACCACCCTAACAATGGTGCGAAAATGTGAAGAGCCTCAGTATTAAAACAAGACCGTTGCAACTCCCAAGGCTACCAACTTTAATTATCAAACTAGGGTTCACACAAACTTAAGAGGTGACACTTTTATATCCATGGTAAGATAAGATCTACTCATGCCACTTTTAAGCAATGGAATAGACCAAGGCACACAGAGACCACTTTATTAACTGATTCTAGATTGGCAAGGAAAGAAATTGCATGAAAGGAAAGTTTTATTCTAAGGGAAGAAATGGAAATATTTCTATATTTGCAAAATAATGGAAATGCTACTTTCTCAAATGTATATTATAACCCTATTTGCATAAATTTAAAAGCTACACTACTTAAAAAAATGTAAACATTAACCTATTAGCATAATTTAAATGTTGCATATAAAGGAAACCTAGTCTATGCAATGGAATAACAATGCTTGAAATTGAAACCCTAGATTAGGAAGCATAAATCAAAGCAAGCAATCCTAATATAATTTACATAAGGGAAAAACATGTAATCAATATTTAATCATTGTGTTCCAAATATAGTTAGTGACAAAATTCATTTGACATCTCATGAGATAATCAAAAAAATCATCACCGTATTACCAAATTCATAAATTTGTCCACTAACCCTAATTGCATAAATGTGTTGCAATGGCAAAAAGGAAAGTCCTATCTAGTCTTTGGTCTCCCTCTATCATGGTTTCAGAGCCTAGGGAACATTATTCAAGGCTAGGAAGAAAAAATCAAGCTTTATGAACATTTATGGCCAAGTTAACACGGTGCTACATGATGCTATAAGATTGCTACAACATGTTATAGGATTGTCCTATTTTGCTACAGGATTGGATTTGTGAGAATTATGATGCTGGTAAAGGTGTTCTGAGGGTAGGGAAAGTTAGTAGAGGGTAGATGAAGGTCGTGTGAGGTGTTTTCGAAGCCTAGTATGCTTCATGGGCTCATCTTGCATAAAACCCAATGCACACGGGGGCCTTCAATAACCCAAGATTATGTTCTTAGTGGACAACATTTTGGGAGAGTTTTGAGGTGAGAAGAAAGAGGTTGGTGGGAGGAGTAGTGTGGAATGAAAATCCCAACCCTACAAAACAATAGTGGTACCTACACACCAGAAAAATTATTCTGCAACTTGAAAAGCATGGCAAACTAATAGTTGAATTGCAGAAAAACGAAAATAACCAAGAAAGGACGAGTTGAAATTTATGTGCAAGCTATATATTGCATAAAAATACAATCTGACTTGTAGCATGCACAAAACCTACATCCATAAGAGATTATGATTTTGCAAGCTCAAAGAACAGTACTACTTAATAACTAAATGTGCAGAAAATAAAGTAGGTAAAAAGAGGCAAATCAATATACCTAACTACTGCAAGAGAAAGAAACTATATATTTTTTACTTTCCAATGTTACATCCCCAACCAAGAATCCCACAAGAGGATTGATTGGAATACCTAAATAAGCAATTCTTATAGAAAAGTATGCTAGACAAAGTAGGAAAATATTGCTAGGAAAGGAAATGGGTGAAAGAAATATACAAGTAAGAGAGACTAGAGCCTCTTGGTTGGACCCTAACCCAAGTGGTCTTAGCCCTTTGAAAAACTTAGTTGTGTATTAACAAAAATATTTTTACTAATGTGAAATAGTTCTCAATTACATTTGAAATGGAAATAACAAGTTATTAGCTCCTAATAGTCTTTATCCTCCTTCAACAATTTGAATCCTACTAAGTCCTTAGGCTTTCTTATTTATGTAAGTGATTGAGGGGCAACCTCCTTGGAAAGAGGGTTGCTTCCATCCAAAAGTCCTAAAAAGGCGGATCTTGCTCCTTGTGGTCCTAGAGTTCATCATTTACTAGTGGATCTTTGAACTAGAAGTGATTAAATGTAGGGAGGAGGTCGCAATTTGGTTGAGTAAACGTAGGAGACCATCCTCCTACATCTTCTCCAGTTGTCGTCCAACGTATCTATGCATAGTAAAAGCATTCTAATGCACTCTTTTCCTTCACATTAACTACATTAGGCCATGAGATATGATAGTTATCCTCTAGTCTTCATAATAACCACAAAATAGTCAAAAAGATGCCATTAAATGTGAGGAAAGAGATAAATATAATTTGAAGGTAGGCCAGATGGGCCCTATTATTTACCTATAAATGGGGCCCGTCAAAATGGAGTATAATTATTAGTTTCTCATCATTTTAAAGTGCTCGGTTCATAACAGTTTAACACATTAGGGGTTTGTGGGCTAGTTGTTAGGTAGTTCAGGGTTAGTCCATTAGTGAGTTAGGATTAAAGAGTTCAAGCATAAAAGTGATGAGATTTAAATTTCTAGTGATGTTAGTATTAGAGAGAGTGTGGATGCTGTCACATATACGATATTGTTAGGGCATAATAATGACTTAAGTTTGCATTATCACTAAACGTTTATTATTTTTTTTAATATTATTTTTTTGAGTTTCTTAGTGGGTTAGCTCAATTGGTTCAAATGAAATGTTTCAAGGTAGAGTTGATTGTCATTTTTTGTGTTCAAGTGTAGTTTAGGTTCAAGTGAATTTAATTTTTATGGCATTACTAAAAATTATTGTGGTCAATAGGTGAATCACCTTCCATATGAATATTTCAAGGAAGAAGAAGGGATTTTGTGAGGTTTTTATTGGAAATAATAATAATAATAATAATAATAATAATAATAGGGGTGTGATCTTTTGGTCCCAACCCTCCTATTATGTTATGTATTGATTCTTGTGCACATTGTATGAATTAATATGGAACGTCAAGTTACCTAAACATGTTTATAAAATGTTTATCATGCCAATGGGAACTTCCTACGTATCTAAGTTTGTTTTCTAGTGTTACACGTGTTAATTGGATTTAGGTCTTGTGGGTATTTTCTTAGAGGGACCTAATTTAATATTGACATGGTATTAATGTTGGGTTCAGCTTGCTATCTATTGAATGATCCTAGATCCTGAGATACATAATTTTTTATGCAATTTGGTCCCCTTTTCTAAAATGCACAATTTTTTTTATGAGTCCATTATAGTCCTTATGTAGAAGATAATGTTGTTGGATGCATATTGATTTTTTCTCATGAGATCATATATGAAATGTCACATTTATAAGGATATCCATGTGCACTAGTGGTGATGTGAGTTGTGACCCTCAATGCATAATGGGATACCTAAATAAAATCCTCAACCACCCTTTATAGACCCTCTAATTTGTGGCATTAGTTGATGGATCCATTTCATAGGTTTTGTAATTATGAGTTTTTTTATTTCAGATTACACAGAGAACAAGAAAAAAAATTGAAGCTTAATAAAGAGAGAATTGAATATCTTGAACTAAAAAAATTGTTACATGAATAGGTAGTAATTATTATTCTATACGCAGTTCGAAAAAAAATAAAAAATAAAATAAAATAAAATAAAATAAACACAAGTTAGCTATAAATGTTCCAATCTGATTATAGTTTTCAAAATTGGGCTAGAAAAGTATAAGATATCAAGACATGAACAAAAAAATAATTCATTGAATTACATTCATATTGAACCATAGAAGATGCACATGAACTTGTTACTTTCCTAAACTAACCTCCTCACTCAGGATGCTTACAAGTTATTCAATTAATGTGTGAGGACATGTTCTTTGAATAAGGCCCATTAAATAGGTAGTGCATAGTCACTTAATGTAAAATGGTCATTGTTATTAATTTAGGCCTAGTAGGTAATTGGAAGTCATTCATCATGGGACCACAAGTAGTTAAATATTTGATAGTAATAAACTATCTATATGGCTAGGAGGAAATGTAATTTATTATCAAGTTTCACTATATTGGATCTCTATTCAAAGGAGGTTGATCCCTTAAATAGTACTGTGAACATTTCTCTCCCTTTTGCAATTATCAAGATAGGGGTTATATTTTACATCCTTAATCTCATTGCCTATTGTACTTTTGTTTGCACTTATATTTCTTATATATCATTCATTTTTTATTAATTGTGTTGGTCAAGTACATTATATGTGGCATGAGAGAGCTTTCCTTTGCTAGCACACACCCAAATTTTACAACATATTTTTTTATTCTAGAGGCAAGGTCCAATGTCACAAGGATTTGTCATTTAGAGGGTAAATTTATAGTAGGAGAAGAATGCACACTGAATACAAGTGGCTTCACCTAGTTAGACACCATAGTAACCCATAATTGCATCCTTTCAAATAATAGTACAAAAAACAAACTTTTCTTATAGATCTAAACATCCAAATGTCCTTCTGGTATTATTGTAATCTTATAGATTACATAGGTGTTCAAGAAGAAGACTACATTGGAGAAATAACATCACACATAGGTAACTCAAGAAGAGAGAAAGAAGTGTAGAAGGGATATATAACCATGTTTGTATTCATCCTTCATGTTGGAAAAGTCATACCTTCTCCAATTAATCATTCATTAGGTTTTCCTTATACATTTATCCTTTACATTTACATGGTTATACTTATGCTAATCTATTAATATAAAGTCCGGTGGAAGTTACAAGGTCCTAAAAGGAATTTCAACATCTCCCCTACCTCAATTCATTGCTTTTCCCAAGCAAGTATGCAAAAACATCCCGCGTAGCTACTTCTACAGAAGTATCCTTACTATGGATCAATCATACATACCAATTTGCATAGGTAACTCCGCTATAACACTTCATGAGTTGCATAGGAAGATACACATATACAACATTCTATGGTGACTTGTTTTACTTTAGCCTCCATCTTGAATCGGGGTGGTCCCTCTGCAATCAATGAGTTCCCAATTAGGTACCCTTCCAAACAATGGTTCTCGTGACTCTCGTGTTCCACTAATGTACATTTAGAGCATTGATTGGCTCATCCTGTGTTCATCTTTCCCTTGAACAACACTCTACAGTGGAGCCCATTATTATGCCAAACTGTCATTTCTCTATTTTCTAGATTCTGAGGTCACAACCCATTAAATTGTTCTGGGGCTCTTATACTAAGGGCTCAATCAATTCAATTAATTTTGTGTCATTATCTTGTCCTTTAAGCTCATTGTGTATTTGTTTATCTAATGCCTCATTCTTGAATGCCTGCTTTGCAATTAGTTTTCCCCACCAGTATTATAATCAAATGCTCTTTCAATTACTACAAAGATTTCTTGATCAATACTCAATGTCACTACTCCAATATATCCATGCTCACTGCCTAATCAGATTTTTCTTTCTTGCCTGGTCAATCATAGAATCTTTTCTAGGTCAAAATTTATCTTCTGCTATTTTTCTACCATCAATTAAAGTTGTTTTCTTTAATGCTTGGATTATGTGGACTCTACGATTCAAATTTAAATGAAAAACAACTCTTATTGACTTCACTTCGAGAAGTAATTTGAATTGGAATGCCACCAGAACTTCGAAAAGTAATTTGCAAGCAGTCCACCAACGATGCAACTACTACAAAATTAAACAGATCTCGGAATGTGACAACAGATCTCGGCATATGAAAGCATGATGGTCGACAGGTAATTATGCCAACAACTGGTTTGTGACACAATGTTCGGAGAGTGCTGAACGTATATGGCAGATTTTTTGAATATCTCTAAATCAGACAAAAAGGAAAGAAGTAACTGGTAGATTCCAAGATGAGAGATGGCCGTCAGATTCCAAGATATTCTGAAATCTGCAATGCATTCTAAGATGAGATATCAAATTGTCAAATTCTGAGATATTAAAGATATCTTTACAGAAGGGTCATTTTTATCTTCAATACAGAGTGTGGAAATATTCTGAAATTTAATACATAGCAGTCAAGTCAAATAATTAATTTTGATTTATCAGATTCCTAACTATTCCATTTAGATAACATTATTGCAGAGTGCTGGAAACAAAAAAAATAAAAGCAAAAATGATACACTGTTTCTGCCTACTCAACACTTTGGTGTCTTTATCCCTTCCCTTTCGAGAATATCTTAAGATCTGATCGACAGCAATGAGCAATGAGTTTAATTGTTTGATTTCTCTGTTGTCCATAAAATTCCAAGATATCCCACAATCTGCAATTCCAAATTCAAGATACAAGTTTTGTTTATATATTCTCTGTTTTCAACACTGCAATAGTTATCTGGAATATTTCTAAATTTGACGAATAGCAGTGAGATTGAATATTTTTAAATTTGACAAATAGTGTCAGAATCTGTGCTAGTGAAGTCAATTGTTTGACAGATTTTTTCTAATCCAAAATAGTGTCAGAATCTGTGCCATCAAAATAAATTAGGATGATAGCACTGAACTTTGTTTTACAGATTTTTTCTAATCCAAAATAGTGTCAGAATCTTTGCCATCAAAATAAATTAGGATGATAGCACTGAACTTTTTTATTTTTTGGAAAAGCCTGTGAATAGTTTTGGAACCAATCTTTCCTATTAGCTTAGTGAGTGTATCATGAGGGTAATGGGATTTTTAATTTGAGAAGAGAGAGCATGAGATTATGGAGCCTATTAATAGTTAATTGAAAACGATTATGGAGTTGCCTTACAAACAATTAATTAATTAATTAATTTATAACGTATTTATTTTATTTAAATTATATTTTTTAAATTTTTATATTATATTATTTATTTTATTTTATTATGAAACAAAACTATATACAATTTGAAGACATTTAATACATAGCAAAGGAATAAATATAAACATAAATTCAATTAAAATAATAATATAATAATAAATAAATAATAATAATAATCGTATATAAAAAAAAATAAATAAATCGTTTGTAAGTCGACTATAAAAGAAGACATCAAAAAAAATTTCAATTAACCATTAATAGGCTCCATAATCTCATGCTCTCTCTTCTCAAAATAAAAATCCCATTGCCCTGATGATGGACTCACTAAGCTAGTCTGAAACGTTGGTTTCAAAATTGTTCACAGGTTTTTCCACAAAAATAAAAATTCTAGCAACTTGTATGGACTCTCTCTTTAACACTGTACTATAAAAAAATCTGAGTATTGCACTGTGTTAATATTGTAAAAAGTATTGATATTTCACTATGTTTATATTGACAAATTTCACTTTTAGATTGACTCTGAGATGCTCTAGGTCGAGTATTCCTCATCAACTAATACACACAGTGGTCGATTGTGTTCATGAACTATTAACACAAGACTTGCTACTGCCAGTACTATTCTTTGAAGATATGTGAAATAAACTGGTATCCGAGTACAACAATAAACAATCTCCATTAAGAACTTCATAGAAATTTCTCATATACTAGATGATCTATCAAAAGTATGAGTCCAGAATTTCATCTCCCTTTTTTAATGCAGTGACAAACGAGGTAATTTCATCTCCCTTTTTTAATGCAGTGACCAATGAAGTTTTTTATATAGATTGTAAATTTGGGGAATATCCTAGAATCTATGTTACATCAGAACCACTCCCAAGAGGTGGGAAACCTGTTCCAATGGTTCCCGTATTTTCAGTATCTTTGGAACTGTATGGGAACGTTACATTTTCGGCGAGAGCTACAATGGGCGGTGGGGACAGTTGTCGGTGCGTTGAAGACTGTTTTTTTGGAGTTCCGGCATTCTCACGGCTGACTTGACACAACTTGGCGCCAAAAAAATCTCCACCACCGAACCGACTCACAATCCTCCATAAATGTTGTTCCTTGAGCCTCATTTTCACTCCACCACTATAGTTTGTGGTTTGTTGTTGAGAACGGGAAAGCACACAGTTGTTTGTTGTTTATAATTTCATTCGTTTGCGAACAATGGTTGAGGGAGCCGTTCTGTCATGTGTTGTAACCTCTGCGTCTACAACCTCATGATCTCAGTGAGTTCTTTATCGAAGGATATGCGAGAGTGTATTCGCATAGAAAATAATTTATAGGTTTTTTAAATGTATAGGTTAGGTGAGGGATGTGAATCATGACAATTGCTCAAAAAAGGGAATTAAACAGTTTCTTCATAGTTCAATGTAATTGGTGCAAATTCATAATTATGTCTCTATGGTATGCAAGCTTCATAAATTCATAATAGGTAGAATTCATAAAAATGCTTCACGAGTCCTGGACTACACAAGCAGTTGTGGGTAATTCTTATGGAACCTCTATTTCTAATGATCTAATCCTGGGGTTGGGGTATACAAAGCCTGTAGAGAAATATGTTGAACTGTCGACAAAACATGAACCTATGTTGAAATCTTCGCAGAAAGAAAGGCAAAAGACATCATTAACACCAATATCCTTAATTGAGAAATTGGAGCAATCTCTTGATGGGTTAAGGAAGTGTGTGGCACGTCGATGTAAGCGTGATACCTAGTATGTCATGTTGATGAGGATTTCTTTTGTTGTTTATGTATATATATCACAGAAGATTATGTGTGCATATTGTATGTGGCAGTGAATGCTTAAACATTAGAGTTATTTTTTCTCTTAAGAATAACTAGAGAATAATATGTAAAATTGTTCCTTTGTATTTTTAAGCAAGATTGTTTCAAAGACTGGTCATGTGTCAAAAGACTAATAATGAACTTGACATTTTATATATAAAAGGGAGGGACTCAAGGAGAGAGACACCAAGAGAATATATTTATATATAAGAGAGATTCCTAAGGGAAACAATCTTTAAGTATGCTGCAATCTCGTCATCTCATATTCTTTGAAAGATTAATGTTGAGTTTTTGAAATAGGTACATGGGGTGATTGTTAAGGTATCAAGTCTCTCTCAATTCTCAAGCTACTCGTCGTTGTTGTCCAAATTGAGCATCCAAGTAAGAAAAACCTTTAGCGTAATCGAAATTAGTGAGGGGCTTTATCATTATGTCCCATCAATGTTATATTTAGCTGTTGAGAGAAAGTAGCATGATGCAAAAATGATATTACATAGATTGTTGAAAAGTGTGTTATTAAGTAGCTTAGGTTAATGTTGTATTTTTAAAATAACTGCACAAGGAATGTTAAGGATTGCTTAAGGTAGCAAGTTTATCATTAACAGTAGATTGTTATCCTCATTGACCATGTATTACCTTGCTACCTTGGGCATTTGCCATTTTTTTTACTATGTACTACATTGGGCATGTTAGCACTATGGATATTAATATGATGAAGACTTTGATTTTCACTATATTTCTTAAATTCAAAAATGTCCCTTGAATCGTTTACATTTTCAAAGTTTAGTTTTGAATATGATATTTATATAATAAATTAAAGTTTTACTGATTTTAATTATCGATATTTTAAATCAATATTAATTTGATTATATACAAATTATATAATTAAAAACATATGTTTTATTTTTATATTTTATATTTTCTTATTATTATATAATATTGCTATTCTTGATTGGTCATTTCCTATAATTCTCTAGCAGTTCCATGTTGGAAATAATACTGAGAGGGGGGGTGAATCAGTGTTATCAGATCAATTATTCCTTTTCTAAAACCAAATTGTATACGCTACTTCAGTTAATTAAACCCGCGTATATACACAACTATTCAGAAGGAAAACTGTGTATATACACAACTATTCAGAAGGAAAATCGCGTATACAATGCAAACTTTTAATTTACTTTAACTTTCTGATGATGATTGTTAATCTGTAATGCAGAATCAAATAACCAGTAACCAGAGACAGTAAAGCAGATCAGAAAGACAATCACACACAAGAACACAAGATATAAGGTGGAAACCCAATGTGGGTGAAAACCGCCTGCTGCAATTCGTCTCTATATTTCTTTAATTAGAAACTTTTGTTTACAATGTACTGGTGCAGTCCTTTACCAGTACACAGGATGCAACCTGCAGAGAGCTACAACTCTCTCTCATTTTCCAGCTTATCCTGGAAGGGAGCTACAACCCCCTTTAGCTCTTGCACTAGCCAAGATACTAATACGTAGGTGCTAGCCTATAGAAGGCTACAACCTTCTATTTCTTCCAGAGACCACGTTTCATAAATTTTCAGACTGGATCCATGAGCATCAATCAACCATTAAGAACTTCTCCATCAACCAATCACTTTTCACCAATTAGATCTGAATCAAGTATATATTTCTGACAGTTGTACCGAAAACACAGTACCAGTAACCACACACCAAAATAGAACCCAAAACACAGTAGCAATGAACAGAAGGAGCAAGATCACAGCTTAAAAACATATACGCTACTTTATCATCCTGAAACATGCGTGCATACGCATATGCATATGAAACAACCTACGTATACGCGTTATGACTTCACTGAACCTGTGTGTATACGCGCCTTCTCTTCACTAAACCTGCGTACAGATCTATAAAGGATAATTCACACTTTCATATATTCAATCACTAATTAACCCAGATTATCAGACTTATAGATCAAGCAAGCACCACATCTAGCAGATCAAAATCATATAAAGATACTATCATTCAAGCTTAAAGATTATGACCCATGAATAGATCTTATCCTTCTTTCGCGCTAAGGTTCCTCCTTCATTTAGATCCAGATCTGCATCACAACCCAATTACCAATATACCAGCTCTAGCACTTTATCAGATATTCAATAATAATACAGGTGATCCTTTGCCACATGATCTCCTACCTCTTTTATAGTCTTAGGCCTTCCTCAATACCATGGTCCAAAACCATAACATTTCAATACCATGAATTCAAAACTAGGGATCAACACATCTGATGAGATGCCATGGTCCAAAACATAGGTTCAAATCCCAAGGACTAACTACCATGGACCAAAAGTATGATCCCCAACATATACGCACTTTTTCAACGTATAACCCGCGTGTATGCACGTTTTTGTTTAGATGAACTTGCGTATATGTCTTTTTCTTCTCTCTGAGTGCTTGAACTGAGATCTGTTACCAAAGGGAGTTGCCATCAAGGAAAACACCTGAGCCATAGCTCCAAACTTGTGCCACAATGCCAATAATCTTCCCCTTTGGACTTGATGGCAACACCTAGATCCTCAAGATCATTCTCCCCCTTTGTCATCAAGGGCAAAGGGTTGTGCTCCCCCTGAGTACATGCTGAAATCTTTGTTCTCCTGTGCTGACCATGCTCCCCCTTACTGTACGCAAGATCTGCAAAAATATGTTCTTCAAGAAGAACCAAGACTTATGAATCATACAAGACCTTCCTATCACCAAAAGACTCAATACATACATCCATCACCCAACCAAGTGAGGATCATCCATAAACCAAGTGGGAATACATTAGAATATTGCAAATGATGACCAAATATAGTACATCTCCATCCCAAGCATAGTGGGGAAACCAATGTAGGCCGTTACATGACCTTGGCTTTCTAAAAGAAAAAGATACATGACATAGAGACGAAATATTTAAACAACAAGACTTATGAAAGTCATCAACACTGATAGCAGCAACAACTATCAATCACCATTCAGATCAGCTATCAAGATTTCCTTCTGTTCTCCCTCTACCTCTGTTCCACCTGAAATCAACAAAATCTATGACCCAGAAACAAAAAGCTTCTAAGATAATGCCAACAATGCATTATTAGAATATTATCTGCTCCCCATGAAATTGTGCTGGATGGATTCTGTCAGACCCACATAAGAATATCTTCAACCAGAGCCTGCTCCTTCTGATATCCATCAAACCTGCATATACGCGACCTTCTCTGCACAAGCCGGCGTATGTACGCGGATCCTCCTTATCCAACATGCGCACACCATTTTTCTCTCAACCAGACAAGATTTAACAGCAAGATGATACATCAACTACTCCCAGCTTCTGTCTGAGATATTCAAAAGTTTCCCTGGGCAGTGGTTTGGTGAGAATATCAACTACTTGTTCCTTAGAAGGAACATACTCCAATTTAACCTTTTGTTCCAACACTTGTTCCCGGAGAAAGTGATACTTGATCGGTATGTGCTTGGTCTTTGAATGCATGACTGGGTTTCTTGAAATGTTGATTGCACTTGTATTATCACATAAGATGGAGATAGGTAGTGTACAAGTGATTTGAAAATCCTGTAAGGTCTGCATCATCCAAAGGAGTTGAGTGCAGCAAGATGCAGCAGCCACATATTCTGCTTTAGTTGTAGATAAAGCAATCGAACTCTGTTTCTTGCTGAACCAAGATACTAATCTGGAACCCATAAAGAATGCACCACCACTTGTGCTCTTCCTGGCATCCA
>APFE031199130.1:0-16082 GCA_000404065.3 Pinus taeda
GAGAAGGTGGTGGAGATTGAGGAGGAGGTGGATGTTGAGGAGCAGGAGGAGGAGGAGGAGAAGGTGTTCAAGGAAGGGGTGGAGCCAAGCCTAACGTATCATAGCCTAGTCTACTCTAGATAAACCTACACTTGCCAAGACTAAGTTAGCCTAGCCTAACCTAGAGTACTCTAGCCTACCCTACTCTCCTCTAGCCTAACATACCCTAACCTACTCTAGCATGGCCTAAACTAGACTAACCTAATCTAACCTAACCTACACTAGTAGAGTTGAACTTAGCCTAACCTAAACTAACCTACAAACTTTAGCATAGCCTAGCCTACTTGAGCTTACTCTAGCCTAACCTAGCCTAAGGTAGCCTCAACTAAGCTAATGTAATCTAATCTAACCTAACCTCGCCTAACCTATACTAGGCTAGCCTAACCTAACCTTGCCTAACCTAGACTAGGCTAGCTTAACCTAAACTAGCCTAACCTAGTCTAACCTAACCAAACCTAACCTAACCTAACATAACTTAGACTATCCTACCCTTGCCTAACATAAACTTGCCTAACCTAACCTTACCTAACCTAGCCTAACCTATCATTTCCTAACCTAGCCTAGCATAGCCTAGCCTAACCTACCTTACCCTACCGTACTCTGGCGTAACCTAACCTAGCCTACTCTAGCCTATCCTACTATAGCCTAACCTACCCTAGTATGGCCTAACCTACTCTAGCATACACTAGCTTACTCTAGCCTAACCTACTCTAGCCTAGCCTAACCTAGCCTAAACTAGCATATCCTACCCTACTCTACTATAACCTAAGCTATTCTAGGCTAGCCTAACCTAGCCTAAACTACTCTAGCACAAGCTAGCCTAAACTGCTCTAGCCTAGTCTACTATAGCCTAACCTATGCTACTATAGCCTAACCTACTCTAGCACAAGCTAGTCTAACGTTCCCTAGCCTAGTCTACTATAGCCTAACCTAACCCACTATAGCATAGTCTAACCTACACTAGCCTAAACTAACCTACCAATTGTAGCATAGCCCAACCTACTTGAGCCTAACCTAGCCTAACCTAGCCTCACCTAAGATAATGTAACCTAATCTAACCTAACCTCGCCTAACCTGCAAGAGCGTAGCCTTGCCTAACCTAACTTAGCCTTTCCTAACCTAAACTTCCCTAACCTAACCTTGCCTAACCTAGCCTAACCTACCCTACTCTATCATAGTCTAACCTAGACTAACCTAAACTAACCTACCAATTTTAGCATAGCCCAACCTAAATGAGCCTACTCTAGCCTAACCTAGCATCACCTAAGCTAATGTAACCTAATATAACCTAACCTCGCCTAACTTAGACTAGCATAACCTTGCCTAACCTAACCTAGCCTTTCCCAACCTAAACTTTCTTAACCTAACCTTGCCTAACCTAGCCTAACCTAGCCTTGCCTAATCTAGTCTAGCCTTAGCCTAACCTCGCCTAGCCCAGCATAACCTACCCTACCCTAGCCTACACTAGCCTAACCTAACCTAGCCTACTCTAGCCTAACCTACTCTAGCCTAGCCTACTATAGCCTAACCTACCCTACTCTACCCTAACCTACTCTAGCCTACACTAGCCTACTATAGCCTAACCTACTCTACCCTAGCCTAACCTAGCCTAACCTACTCTAGCACAAGCTAGCCTAACCTACTCTAACCTAACCAACTATGGCCTAACCTACCCTACTCTAGCATAGTGTAATCTAGCCTAACCTAAACTAACCTACCAACCTAGCCTAATCTAGCCTCACCTAATCTAATGTAAACTAATCTAACCTAACCTCGCCTAACCTAGACTAGGCTAACCTAACCTAACCTTGCCTAACCTAGACTAGGCTAGGCTAGCCTAACCTAGCCTAGCCCAGTGTAACCTAACCTAACCTAACTTAGACCAGCCTAGCTTTCCCTAACCTAAACTAACCTCACCTAACCTAAACTTGCCTAACCTAACCTTGCCTAACATAGCCTAACCTAGCCTAGCCTTGCCTAGACTATCCTAGCCTAGCCTAGCCTAGCCTAGCCTAGCGTAGCCTAGACTAGCCTACTCTAGACTAACCTACTCTAGCCTAGCCTATTATAAGCTAACCTACACTACTCTACCCTAATGTCATCTAGCCTACACTAGCCTACTCTAGCCTAACCTACTCTAGCCTATCCTAACCTAGCCTAAACTAGCATATTCTACCCTACTCTACTCTAGCGTAAACTACTATAGCCTAGCCTAACCTTGCCTAACCCACTCTAGCCTAGCCTACTAGAGCCTAGCCTACCCTACCCTACCCTATCCTAGTCTAGCCTACACTAGCCTACTATAGCCTAACCTACTCTAGCGTAGACTAACCAAGCTTGAACTAGCATAAGCTACCCTACTCTATTGTAGCCTAACCCACTCTAGCCTAGCTTAACCTAGACTAACCTACCCTAGCCTAAGCTAGCCTAACCTACTCTAGCCTAGCCTACTATAGCCTAACCTACCATACTCTACCCTAACCTAGTCTTGCCTACACTAGCCCACTCTAGCCTAACCTACTCTAGCCTAGCGTAAACTAGCATAACCTACCCTACTCTACTATAGCCTAAACTACTCTAGCTTAGCCTAACCTAGCCTTACCTACTTTAGCCTAGCCTTAACTAGCCTAGCCTAACCTAGCCTAGCGTAACCTACTCTAGCCTACTGTATCTTAACCTACTCTAGCCTATTGTATCTTAACCTACTTTAGCCTAGCCTAAGGTAGCTAACCCACTCTAAACTACTCTATCCTAGCATAACCTAACCTAACCTACTCTAGCCTGACCTACTCTATCTTAGCCTAAACTAGCCTAGCCTAGCCTACTCTAACTGAGCTTAGTCAACTCTAGTCGAGCCTACAGAAGCCTACTCTAGCCTAGCCTAGCCTAACTTAGCCTAATATAGCCTAACCTAATCTAACCTATCCTACTCTAACGTAACCTAACCTAACCTATCCTAGCATAGCCTAACCTAGCCTAGTCTAATCTAACCTAGCCTAGCCTAAGCTAGCCTAGTCTACTTTTGCCTAGCCTAATGTACTCTAACCTAGCCTAGTCTAACCTAGCCTAGTCTAGTGTAGCCTAACCTAGCCTAACCTAATCTACCCTAGCCTAATATACACTAGCTTCGCCTAACCTAGTCTAGCCTACCCTAGCTTAGCGTAACCTAACCTAGACTAAGCTAACCTAGCCTAACCTAACCTAACCTAGCCTAGCTTAGCCTACCCTAACCTAGCCTAACCTAGCCTATGTTAGCCTAACCTAACCTAGCCTAACCTACTATAGCCTAACCTACTCTAGCCTACTATAGCCCAACTTATTACTCTAGCATACTCCGGCATAACCGCCTCTAACCTACTATAGCCAAACACACTCTACTCTAGCCTAACCTACTCTAGCCTAACCTACTCTAGCATACCCTAGCCTTCTCTAGCTTAACCTACTCTAGCCTAGACTAACCTAGCCTAAACTAGACTATCCTACCCTACTCTACTCTAGCTTAAACTACCCTTGCCTAGCCTAACCTATCTTAAACTACTTTGGCCTAACCTAGCCTAACCTACTCTAGCTTAAACTAGCATAGTCTAGCCTACTCAGGTGTAGCCTAACCTACTGTAGCCTATTCTAGTCTAGCCTACTCTAGCCTAACCTACCCTACTCTACTCTACCCTAAACTACTCTAGCCTAGCCTAATCCAGCATAGGCTAACCTACTCTAGCCTAACCTAACCTAACCTACCCTATCCTAATCTTACCTGACCTACTCTAGCCTAGCATGACATACCCTATTCTAGCTTTGCCTATCTCTACCTAGCATAGCCTAGCTTATGTTAGGCTAGTCTAGGCTAGCCTAGCCTACTCTAGCCTAGCCTAGCCTATCCACCAACTCTAACCTACCCTACTCTAGCCTAATCTACTCTAGCCTAGCCTACCCAATCCTAGACTAGCCCAGACCCTAGCCTAATTTTACCTAACCTAGCCTAATCTAGCATAGCCTAACCTACTCTAGCCTAGCTTAAACTAGCCTAACTATCCTATCCTACCCTAGCCTAGACTATTCTACCCTAGCATAGTGAAGCCTACTCTAGACTACCCTAACCTAGCCTACTCTATCCTACTTTGGCCTAGCCTACTCTAGCTTACTCTAGCCTAGCACAACCTAGGCTAACCTAGCCTAGCCTAGCCTAGCCTACTACATCCTAGCTTATCCTACTTTAGCCTACCCTATCCTAGCCTATCCCACTCTAGCCTATCATAACCTAGGCTACTCTAGCCTACTCTAACCTAGCCAAGCCTAACGTATCATAGCCTAGTCTACTCTAGATAAACCTACACTTTCCAAGACTAAGTTAGCCTAGCTTACTCTAGCCTAGCCTAGCCTAGACTACTCTCGCCTACCCTACTCTCCTCTAGCCTAGCCTCCTCTAGCCTAACCTACCCTAACCTACTCTAGCATGGCCTAAACTAGACTAACCTAATCTAACCTAACCTACTCTAGTAGAGTTGAACTTAGCCTAACCTAAATTAACCTACCAACTTTAGCATAGCCTAGCCTACTTGAGCCTACTCTAGCCTCACCTAGCCTAAGCTAGCCTCACCTAAGCTAATGTAACCTAATCTAACCTAACCTCGCCTAACCTATACTAGGCTAGCCTAAGCTAACCTTGCATAACCTAGACTAGGCTAGCTTAACCTAACCTAGCCTAACCTAGTCTAACCTAACCTAACCTAACCTGACCTAACCTAACTTAGACTATCCTATCCTTGCCTATCCTAAACGTTCCTAACCTAACCTTACCTAAACTAGCCTAACCTATCATTTCCTAACCTAGCCTAGCCTAGCATAGCCTAACCTACCTTACCCTACACTACTCTAGCCTAACCTAACCTAGCCTACTCTAGCCTATCCTACTATAGCCTAACCTACCCTAGTATAGCCTAACCTACTCTAGCATACACCAGCCTACTCTAGCCTAACCTACTATAGCCTAGCCTAACCTAGCCTAAATTAGCATAACCTACCCTACTCTACTATAACCTAAACTACTCTAGCCTAGTCTCACCTAGCCTAACCTACTCTAGGACAAGCTAGCCAACCTACTCTAGCCTAGTCTACTATAGCCTAACCTACCCTACAGTAGCCTAACCTACTCTAGCACAAGCTAGCCTAACGTGCTCTAACCTAGTCTACTATAGCCTAACCTAACGTACTCTAGCATGGTCTAACCTAACGTGCTCTAGCCTAGTCTACTATAGCCTAACCTAACCTACTACAACATAGTCTAACCTACACTAGCCTAAACTAACCTACCAATTGTAGCATAGCCCAACCTACTTGAGCCTAATCTAGCCTAACCTAGCCTCACCTAAGCTAATGTAACCTAATCTAAACTAACCTTGCCTAACCTAGACTAGCGTAGCCTTGGCTAACCTAACCTAGCCTTTCCTAACCTAAACTTGCCTAACCTAACCTTGCCTAACCTAGCCTAACCTACCCTACTCTAGCATAATCTAACCTAGACTAACCTAAACTAACCTACCAATTGTAGCATAGCCCAGCCTAAATGAGCCTACTATAGCCTAACCTAACATCACCTAAACTAATGTAACCTAATCTAACCTTACCTCGCCTAACCTAGACTAGCATAGCCTTGCCTAACCTAACCTAGCCTTTCCTAACCTAAACTCGCTTAACCTAACCTTGTCTAACATAGCCTAACCTAGCCTTGCCTAACCTAGGCTAGCCTTAGCCTAACCTCGCCTAGCCTACCATAACCTACCCTACCCTAGCCTACTCTAGCCTAACCTAACCTAGCCTACTCTAGCCTAACCTACTCTAGCCTACCCTACTATAGCCTAACCTACCCTACTCTACCCTAAGCTACTCTAGCCTACAGTAGCCTACTCTAGCCTAACCTACTCTAGCCTAGCGAAAACCTAGCCTAACCTACTCTAGCACAAGCTAGCCTAACCTACTCTAGCATAAGCTAGCCTAACCTACTCTAACCTAGCCAACTATAGCCTAACCTAACCTACTCTAGCATAGTGTAACCTAGCCTAACCTAAACTAACATTCCAACCTAGCCTAATCTAGCCTCAACTAAGCTAACGTAAACTAATCTAACCTAACCTCGCCTAACCTAGACTAGGCTAGCCTAACCTAACCTAGCCTAGACTAACCTAACCTAGCCTAGCCCAGTCTAACCTAACCTAACGTAACCTAGTTCAGCCTAGCTTTCACTAACCTAAAGTAGCCTCACCTAAGCTAAACTTGCCTAAACTAACCCTGCCTAACATAGCCTAATCTACCCTAGCCTTGCCTAACCTAGCCTAGCCTAACCTAGCCTAGACTAGCCTACTCTATCCTAACCTACTCTAGCCTAGCCTAACCTAGCCTAGACTAGCCTACTCTAGCCTAACCTACTCTAGAAAATTGCAAATTGTGTTATTTTAATTAAAAAATATATCATACTACGTCATACCAATAGTAAATATAGTGCCAAACTTAAATAACAAATTAAATATTTAAATTTGAAAATCATTTTAAAATTTAAATTAAACTAAACACAATATTAATAAAGGGATCACTCAAAACAAATTAAATGCTATTAATAAAAATTTATTTAAAATAAATTAAATGTATGAATATACAATTTAAAATATATTGAATTTAACCAAAGTACTAATGAAAATCAAGATGTAACATAAATTATAAGATATAAATAAAAAACATATTTTTAAGTAAAAAGTATATTTGTAAAATGTAAAAATATAATTTAACATTATTTAGAGAAATCCAATAATCTAAAAATTTAAATGTAACCTAAGTTATAAGATATAAATAAAAAACATATTTGTAAAATGTAAAAATATAATTGAAAAGTATTTAGAGAAATATAATAATCTAAAACAAATTTTTTAGAGGAATTATTTTTTTTATTGGATGGCCCATCCAAAACTGATTTTGAGAGCCACCGGTTAAGTCCACTGTATTTTTAATTGAGAAAAAGAATTCACAAACAGATAAATGTGAAAGTAAGAAACCAATTTAAAGAAAACCACAAACCTTCACAAAGATAAACTAAGTCAATGAATAAATGTAATGATCTGAACTCAGTAGAACACTAATCGGATCCATAAAACTACGATAATAAATTAAGCCCAACTAAAGGAATCAATAAAAACTATTGTGGTTTTAACTCATTATATAGTTAAATATATTAACATAATGAAAACTGAAATGAACACATTAAGTTTCCTTGAAGAGCAAAGATTAGAGGATAGATAGAAACTACATCTATAACTACTTAAAGAAAAGTGCCTTTAAAATATTCAACTTTAAATACCCAGAACATTAATTGAAAATACCCTATACCTTATTCTTCTTGTGGTTTGACATACTGGTTAAGAGAAAAATGGGAAAAAATAATTAATAAATAGAATCTAATTATTCTATTTACTAATCTAATTTTCCAATTTCTGTACTGATTCTAGCGAGAAGACTATATTTACTATTTTATTAATTTATAAATATTCTAAATCTGATTTGAAAAGCAATGGAAAATCAAGGAATAGTCAAGTTAGAAAAGCAATGGAAAATCAAGGAATAGTCAAGTTAAAGATAATGTATGGAATCAAAACCCAGAAGAAACTTCAAAAAAACATAAAAACAAAAAAGTCGGTATGCAAAAAGATTAGATGGGGCGAATTATTCATTATTTTTAAGCAGATTGACTCATAATCCCTTCCATGCCTAGTTATATCCAGCACGTCTTTGCAAATCACTCGCTATTTTTTTCTGAATAGTTAGGAATATTTTGTTGAAATTTGCGCGGTATAAAATTCCACGGTTGATATTTAGAAACTTACTAAAAACTCAGGAATATTGACTGAAATTACAAGAATTGGGATTTGTTTTGAGAGTAGAGCTCTCAGGAAATAGAACTTTAATTATAATTGTAATTGGAACCAATGGAGGTTTGTATTGCTCTGCTTCACACAACGAAACATAAAACAATGGAACGGATCCGATGCAACATAAAATAATGGAACGGATATGGCATCTATGGCAAGGAGACAAAGAGATTACAACCGCTGAAATGAATTAAGAAGAAACTGAGGCATCTGAGAAAGCCAAGGACACCAGAAGGAAAACGGAATAATAAAGCTGAGATGTATGGACTGGGTTTTACTTTGATAGCAGCTCTGACGAAATGTAATGTAGCTGTAATGGAGGTTTCTTTAATTCAGCTATTTTAATTCAAGAAACAGAAACGAAATGTAATGTAGCTGTAAGGGAGGTTTCTTTAATTCAGCTATTTTAATTCAAGAAACAGAAAATGAAGAGGCAGAACTACGTTTCTTTAGAGTAGCCAACAAATAAGGAAATATAATCTTTATGTTATCTGCTAAGAAAAAATAAAAAATAGAGGGAGACCCTGCGTATTGAATTGGAAGGTTGATTTTAGCTGGATTGAATTGGATCCAAATTAGTATCATTCAAGATGGACTCCAAAAAATTAGGAAAGAAACCTACCTGCAGGTGGGCTGAACCAGGTTTACTGAGCGTCGTCTTATTTCCAGGCAAATCAGTTGAATCAGTTATTCTTGATCTGAACCAGGTTTACTGGGCGTCGTGTTATTTCCAGGCGAATCACGTATTCTTGATCACTACCAGCACTTGAGTTGAACCATGTTTAGTGGGCTTCGTGTATTCCAGGCGGTTGAGTGAGAACTAGGTATTCTTGATCTGTTCACAGAACAATCAAAATTAAAAAGTCAGGAAGACCCCAAAAAGGACACACCTTAAATAATACAGGGTAGGGTTAAAAGATCGAGAGCGACATAGAAAGAACAAGGTCGTGCTTATGAGATGACTTGAGACCATGAACAAAATTTACATCAACGAGCAGCAAATTAAGATTTTAATACCGGCAAATGATAGCTGTAATTTACTGAAATTAATGTCAACCCATTAGGATTTATGGTTCCAAATGGAAAATTAGTTATTAGAACCCTTACAATACTAATAATTACTATTACTATGGGTGGTTTCTGTCTACTACAATGCCAATAATTAAAACTCTTCCAATTTTCCAAAATCTGAATCTCAAAACAATTAATAAATAAAAATTATTAAACCATGAAGCAACCCCTACTCTGTAAGCATACCTGATTGTCAATTCCATGCCAGGCGAAAACGTGTATTCTGGAGTAATCTAAAATCTAAAAGTAGTCACATCTATCTTCTGCGCCACCTTCTGCCCCAAAAATAAAATCACACAGCCAAAAACTGAAAACAGAGAGCAAAAATGTGCTTCAGATTCTGCAACAAAAATAAAATCCGGCAGACAAGCAATGAAGCGCATAGGGCAAAAAAAAACAATGAAAAACATCAAAGAAATGAACGGAAAGCATCCCACCATAACAGAAACACCCCCAAAAGAAACCAGCATGCTAAGCAAACAAACATCCATAAAGAAACAATTCTAGGCAATGCAGTGCAGAGTAGGGAACAACAAGAGGAGAGTGGGTACTAGGCGTGTGAGAATGTGTTTATATCGTCTGCCTTTGAAACGGTTAGAAATAGCTTTTGAAATGGTTAAAAAGAAAGGAAAAAATCAAAATGATAATACAAATGGTCCAGCTCGGAAGGACATTTCATTCAAGTGAATAGCACAAGAGAATGCAAAAGTAATTCAGGGACTCTATCAACGGCTAATTTGCAGCAACAATGCCACATCATTTCTAGCCGTTTGATGCCCATCATTTCTAGACGTTTGGAGAGATGGTGCCACCTCATTTTGAGCAGGTTGAATTAACTTCACCATTAAAAATAACGTAATATGCCAATTTCAAATAACGTAATATGCCAATTTCTAAAGAATGTAACATGCCAATTTCTCTTGGTTGACTTATTTCATAATATTTTTAGGCTTGGTTGACTTAGTTGACTTAAGTATTAATATTTAAATTGTAATTGTAATTTAATAAAATCTAATATTTCTGCAATTGACCACAACATCATGAATGAATTTGAATTTCTCTAAGCAGTACTATTCAATTAACATTGTATTTTAATTAATCATTTTTTATAATTAGTTGCATGTTGATGCTTTATGAAGATGGAATTCTAAATGTTTGTGTTTTTATTTTATGTAATGTATGTGTTTGTTTGTTTATGCTCTTGTTTGTGTATAAACTTTAGAACACGAGAAAAGATTTCATTAGAATATGCCATATGGATGGTCATTTCCCAAATTGTTAGAATATGTTCTATCCATGGTCATTGCCCAGATTGTCTATTGACTTCATACAAGTCACACTTGTGATGATTTTTCAAAGTAAAAATATAATATCCAAGAACTACACTTCCAATTAATTGAATGTGTATTAAACTATATATGTTAAAATTAAGATTTAGTTTAACAAAATTTCATTTATTTTTGCAAATGACCATGGATTTTTTTTGTAAGTATCATTATTGAATGCATATTTGAGAATCAAATTATTTTATAAGTATTTATAATTAGTTACAAATGGGTTTTTCATGATGATAGGATTTTAAATGTTTGTGTTTTTATTTTATGTAATGTATTTACTTGTTTGTCTTTGCTCTTGTTTGTGTTTCTGTGTCTATGAATTCCAAAACATGCAAAAAACTTTCATTATAATATACCATATGGAAGGTGGCTAAACAAATTGTCAATAAACTTGATACAAATAACTTCTATGATGATTTCAAGAATGCATAGTATCCAATACAAGAGATACACTTCAAATGAATTGAATGCTTGCATTAACCTATCCATGTTCAATTTAATAAAATTTCACGTATTTTGATAATTGACCATGACACCATGAGTGACAAAGTTTTTTTTTTGTCACCACCACTATACTATTCAATGTGTATATTTTTTTTCCTCACGAAAAATCTTACGTGTTGTAGATGTTGGCAATGCATTCAATCATGGCAATCAAAACTGGTGATGAGAGAGACCAAAATCTAACTTCAAAATAGTGGTAAACATGTCACCCTTTTCTCAATTTCTTCTTTTAACCTTACGCTATTCTCCCTTGTAAGGAATGGTCGTTAAAAGTGCTAGCTCGGTCCCTTCATTCATTCTTGGATCTTCCTTAACTGAATCAGAAATTTCATATACATGATGACATTTTAAGCCCCCTGTCTCCATTGCTACAGGGATCATCTCCTACCTCAGTGTGTGTGCTCAAGTTCCTAAAAATTCATGATTAACGCTCCCTTTTCTATGTTTCCTTGTGGATTTTAAGCTTCTTCATTGCTAGGAGGACCCATTTCTTCATCATCCTCTTCTTCGTTAGGTAAGTGTTGTGGAAATATCGATCCCTTGTGTTATTTTCCTATTTTTTTCTTCCTTTTAGGCGCTTTCTTGGCATCATGACATGAATTTTGTAGATGTCTCATTTTTCATCATATTCAGCATCTAAATGTTGTGTTCTAAAAATATACGAACTGTGTCGAGTAATGATTATTATGTGTTAAGATAATATGATCAGACAATCATTAGTTGATGTCTACCTTCACACATTTTTGTGATTGTGTATATTTTTTGTTCAAATATTTGTGTATGTTTCTTTATGTATCAACTTGATATTTTCCCAATGGCTTCTAGTACTTTATGGATCTAGAAATATAAGTTACATAATGCAATCTAACCAAAACGAACATTCTAGATACTACCATTGTACTTGCATCGAAATCTGGGAAACAAGGGGTGACAAAAAGTGTCGCAGAGCCCCAGAACCATGGAACCTTTTGCAATATATATTCATAACCCTCTCACGATGAAAATTTTACTATGAAAAATACCCTGGAGTAAAGTTGAATCTCAGAATTTATTGTCCAATTTGTGAATATCTAATGGAAGAGATCCATTAGTTTTGGCCAAAAGTTGTTGAATCTGCATAATAGTGCTTGAGATTCATATTTTTTGCATATATTATTGTGTTTTGCATGGATTCATAGGCTACCATAGTTCCCAAATCTGGAGCCCGCACTTAACAATCATGAATATATTCAGTTGAATCAAGGGATAAGTGTGATATTACAAAGAGTGAGAGGGATTGTCGCGGTAGTATTGAATTCATAAGCAATGGCAAAATGACCAAACACACCCACTATGATGGACAAAAATTTTGATTCAGAAAAATACGAAGTAGACTCTCCATATCTAACGCTACTCCTTAATTTCGACAACCTATTGTGCTCGGGGGATTGAGAATTTCCAGATCTGGGATATTTAACAATAGATCTATGAAATGAGGCATTCAAGGTGGAATATTCACTTCTATAGCTAGATTTTTGCCTTCAAATCTGACCATTATTTCTCTTCTGACTAAGAGAAGACATGGATAAGATCTATGCTCTAGAGTCGCCTTAATCCTTCACAGATCCATTTCCAACTTGTGAGCGTGATGCCCTTTGCTTCCTTCTATGCCATCGCGTATGTAAGGGGTGAGAAAATACTCTGTGTCTATGATATGGTAAATGATATTGTCGATAGCCCAGATTCTCTGTCTTCAACCCTGCACAGGAGACCAAAACCAGTATTCAAACCATTAAAAAGATCCATTATCAGACCCGTGTGTAGTGAGATCATTCCCTAGAAATGACACAGAAGATTGATCCAATGTCTGAAGGAACTTGACTGCATAAGGAAAGCGGAAAGACTGAGAAACCCTAGCCATCACACCGATCTCGTCCTCTTGACATAGTTACCCTATCAACCTTTAATTTGATTTCTTAATTAATATATTCTTATCTTACATTATAATCAATTTTTTATTTAATTTAATAAATGTAAGATCATAATTAGTATATTAGTTAATTAATTTTTTATGGTACAAAATGGGTGGAGTTTATAACTTGTTAAATTTATTTAGTATAAAATCAAAATTTCACAAATATTTTTAGTCAATAAACTATATAGATATAAATGACCGTGACAATAACACAAGTAACAATGTCTGTGGGTTTTCCCTATAAGAATCATCGCCAATTCTTATATGATTGAAAATCACAAGTTTTCATGATTTCTTTTAATCAATATATATTTTTCAAAAATACAAATAATCACAACATCAAAGGTGACTATGACTATGGATTCTTTTGTAACCCAAATCATTCAATGTAAAATTAAAAAGATTGCAAATGGCCCTCATCTTTATGATAAATACAAAGAAAATAAAAATAAAATTTACAAATTGATGTTTTATGATGATAGAATTTTAAATGTATGCGGTTTTACTTTGAGCTATGTATTTATTTGTTGTGCTTTTGTTTGTGTGTGGTTGTTTGTTGTGTATAATATTTTTACACATATGTAATGTCATAAAATACTTTTATAATGAGCATAATTTGTATATTAACTTATATATCTTTAAATTGCTGTTTAATTTAATTGATATGATTTTTATAATTAGTTACAGGTTATGTTTTATGATGAATTTTAAATGTTTGTGTTTTCATTTTATGCAATGTATTCCTTTATTTATTTATGATGTTGTTTGTGTATAATTTTAGCACACAAGAAAGGAAGGTCATTGCCCAAATTCTCTATTGACATAATACAAATCACCTTTATGATGATTTTACACACATAAAATATAATATGCAAGAATTACAGTTCCAATTAATTAAATGTGTATTAAACTATATCTGTTCAAATTACGATTTAGTTTAACGAAATTCCATTTATTTTTACAAATGGCCATAACATCATGAATGGCTATGGATTTTTTTGTAAGTATCATTATTCAATACATCTTTGAGAATCAAATTATTTTATAAATATGTTTAATCAATATCTATAAGTAGTTACAAATCCATGTTTTATGATGGTACAATTTTAAATATTTGTGTTTTTATTTTATGTAACGTACTCGTTTGTTTGTTTGTGTGTGTATCTCTATAAATTTGTGAACATAGAAAAAAATATTAGAATAACTTTATACAAATAATTTATATGATTATTTTAGGCATGCATAGTATCCAATGCAAGAATTACACTTCAAATGAATTGATTTCTTTCATAACTTATCTATCTTAAATTTAATAAGAGTTCATTTATTTTGGTAAATGAACATGACATCATGAATGACAATGTATTCTTTTTTGTAACCACCACTCTTCAATGTGCATATTTGAAAATCAAAATTATTAATTCATATATTCTTATAATTAATTACGATTTTATGTTTTATGATATAATTTGAAATGTTTGTGATTCTATTTTTTTTTGTGTATGTGGTTGTGTTTTGCATATTTTATAAGTATTTTTAATCAATATATATTTAGAATTAGTGACAAATCCATGTTTTATGATGGAAAGGAATGTGTTGGAATATTCATGGTAATATTGAAATATCAATGTTAAGATTTCTGAACCCATGGAATATGTTAGAATATTCATTAAATAGTGGTGGTTACAAAAAGGAATACATTGTCATTGAGGATGTCATGGTCATTTACCAAAATAAGTGAACTTTTATTAAATTTAAGATAGATAACTTATGCAAGAATTCAATTCATTTGAAGTGTAATTCTTGCATTGGATACTATGCATGCTTAAAATCAGCATAGAAGTTATTTGTATAAAGTTATACTAATAGTTTTTTTTATTGTTGACGAATTTATAGAGATACAAGCACAAACAATCAAATGATTACTTAAAGTAAAAACACAAATATTTAAAATGCTACCATCATAAAACATGGATTTGTAACTAATTATCAATATATATTGATTAAAAATACTTATAAAATAATTTGATTCTCAATGATGGATTGAATAATGATATTTACAAAAAAAACCTATATCCATTCATGATGTTATGGTCATTTGCAAAAATAAATTGAATTTTATTAAACTGAATGCTAATTTAAACATAGCCACCACTCTATAACCATCACTCTATCGAAAAATTCTATAACCATCACTCTATTAAAAAGTAAAAATTAAATACTAAAAAAATCATATTACAAATATATATATTTAGGTACATTAATATAAAAATTAATGATTAAAAAACATATGGGGATACATAATTTACAAACTTGAAATACATATAACTAAATTTGTGAAAAGATATTTATGATTCATTAATTGTGTTATGTTGAAATGTGTGTATACCTTATATTAGGATTTCTATAATTTTAATTTAATTATCAATAACCAATATGTTGATGCTAGAGATTTAATAATCAATAATTACTATTTTTAATATTATTCATGAATAAAATGTTGAGATTTATTTAAAATTTAGTTATGATCTCTTCCTTCTCAATTTAAAGAAAAAATATATTTCATAACTAATTTAAAATATCCCCTATATATATATCATTTTGACTATAAAATGATTTATTGGTTTTATTATAGCTATTGTGACCATATAGTTAAATGGATTGAAAATTTCTATAGTGATCGCCCTTTGATGAGAATAAAAACACTAACCCCATTATACATATTGCATTAACCAGATTAAAAAATTCATAAAAATTAACTAAACTATATTATTATTATTATTGGAGTTATATAATATATAATAATATGTTTATCCATGTAGATTCACATACACATGAAAGGAATGCCTTATTTTGGATTGGAGTGACTTTAAATTAATCAGGCAGAGAACGTTAGGGATGGTTTTGAGATAAGTAGAGTCTAACCTCAGTAACATAGATGAAATCCTTCAATTTGATGCTCTATTGTAAAGGAATAACATTAGTACTATACATGTATTCTTGTATAAAGAAAAAATATATGGAGATGAGAATCTAGTTATTGTTTAATCATAGAATGAAAGATATAAGAATATTGTACAATATTGGAAGGAACTCCATGTATGAAGGGTAGTTAATTTTGAAACAATTGAGAAAAATAGAAGTTACGTTGAAATCCTTTAAGGGGATCGTAACCAACATGTGATACATCGAGACCATTGTGTATATATTTTATTATATTTACATATATTTTAATATTTTTACTAAAATATATTTATTAATGTG